>PVJO010008875.1:0-72721 GCA_004026905.1 Hystrix cristata
ACACACACACACACACACACAAGTTAGAAATAAAATGAACACACCAGCGTGTGCATGAGTGTGTGGCACATGTGAGCAAATGCGGAGCTGCATTCTTAACTTACCACAAACTTCTCTCTTCAACTTTCAATTTTCCCCACTTTTAATATTTATAAAAGATGTTTCATATTATTATAAGGATACATTTATGAGATATTTATAAGATGACTGCACCAAATCATAGAAGTAAATAAACAATGACAGATAAAGTGGGGCAGTTGTTACCATGACCTGAAAATTGAAGTTAAACAATATGTAAACTAGTTTATTTTTGTTCCTATAAAATTTAAATATTTTTGTGTTTTATATATTTGTTTTCAATTTTCTGACTCAGTAGGTACATTAAAAAGCAATAAAAGAGCAAAAACAGATGTGAAATCTTCATGAGTCCCAGAATATTATTATGACAGGTAATAAGTAAGCTAAAGACAGTAAATGGGAAAACACACTTGCGTAAGTAAAGAGAGTTTTGTTAATGTGTTCACAAATGGCTTGTATTACTAGAAAGTAAACAATACTCAACAGAGATGTGATAATTGAAATGAATATTCACTGCATTCATGGAAATTGAAGTAGTTTTAGGTAAATTATTTCATTTTAGTATGACAGAAGCTAATCAAGATGTAGGTGTTATTCCGAGTAAATTAAAATAAATTTGTCTAAATATTCAATTTGTTTGTAAATGCGGTGTTTGTTTCAAAATACTTTTCTTAATTTCAAAAATCTTTCCACTAGAAAAGTATTTTTTTTGTACTTATATAATCCACATTTTCCTTCATTTTTTTCTAAGTTTGAAGAAACATCTGCATGAGTTAAATTTCTTTGAATTGATTTCACTATAAATATATTTTACGGAAGTATGTACTTGCTTTTTAAAATATGCTCTTTTTAGTTGATATACCAAATGAAAGAAAATAAGATGATAATTCAGAAATTCATTCACAATCATAACAAGCAAATATGAATATATTTTCTTAAGTTATACTAAGATGATATTTTATGGTGAGATTTTGGCTAAAGCAATTTTGAAAACACTGAGTTCTTCAATGATCACTGTATTCAACATTTTAACTGCAAAATAATACAGTATACTGGAGACTGTGTAATAATAATCAGAACAATTAACTTTAAGTGAATTCATTTCTTTAATAAATACTTTCAAAATAGGGATTTTGATGATTTATTCAGGTAGTACATTCTCAATCTTTGATTGAGATATTAATTCTCAGATTATTAAGATTTTTAAGATGTCCAAAGTTTAGCTTTAACTACTCTTTGAATTAGATTTCAATGTTCATTACTATTTCATTTTTAACCATGATTTAACAAAATGACTTTCAAAATATTTGAATTTTTTTTTGTTTTAAAAAATTTGCCAGGTAAAATTGCATTTATGGTCTACAATTGTAAATTGATTAACTCTAGTTGAGTAACATGTGCAATTCCTTTTTTCCTTATCTTTATCTTTTTTTTTTTCTGATGATGACGATGCTCTAGAATTTTTTTTTTTAAGAGCACAAAATATACTCATTAACCCTTTGCCAGCCCCCATAACAAAACCTTTAATGTTGGGTTAATTCCACATTTTTTACATTTTCTTCTATATTCCCCACAGTTCAAATTTCATGCTCAAAATACAAGATTTGTTTTCTGTTTATAGTTATAACTAGTTGAAATTTCACAAACAATTATTATGCTTTGGAATGTGAATGAAAAATAGCAGAAATAAAATATGCCACAAACTGTAATTAATATTTTCTACGGACATTTATATGGTAGAGAATGTGAGTTTATCTCTGAGGAACAAAATAAATCATAGATCTTGGGTAGTTTGTGTATATGTACAGTGTACATGTGTGGTATGTGTGGTACATATACAAACACATGTATCCATATGCTAGATCAGTTTAAAAGTAGTTATTATCCATTTACTCATTGGAAGATTTCACCTGCAAATATGGCATCTTATTTAGTGTACCTGTAGAAGTCTGGTTATGTTAATTTAATTTTTCCTCATAAAGGATTGTTGTGTTCACTTTGAGGAAGCTACCACACTGCAAAGTATCATTATATTACCACATTCTTTACTCCTTATTAAGAGAAAGAAATTTGTCTTTTAAAAAATAAAGACCTTCATTTGAGATTGATGAATATGTAAAACATGACAGAAAAGCATCAGGGAAATTTTGGAAACAGCTCATGTAAAAACGGATTAGAATAATTTATGTATTTTCATAGTAAGATAGTTTAGAGCATACGGACTCCAGTCATCTACTTTATGGAATTTGATTTTTATGAAGATTTTATCATTCACCTTCTTATTTATATTTTTATTGTCTTTCTTCAACTTCTTTATCTTCTTTCTTTGATAGAAAAAAATGGGATTATTTTCCATGATCTTTGTGTGAAATTAAATAGAAAGAACTTTAGAGTAAGAAGAATGGGTTCTTAAAGTGTACTTCATGAAGGGGGCCAGTGTAGCTCCCCCGAACTGTTGGGCCCAGAGAGGTAAGCCACGTGCACTTCCCGACACACTGCACCCTGGGGCTGCAGGGGAACAGGTTGTCACCTGGAGGATTCTAGGAAGATGAGGAAAAATTTAGGAATAATCACAAGAAATACACCCTCAAGCTACAAATGCTCTGACCTGAGCAAGGGTATTAAATCTATATGACTTTATAAAAATCATAAAAGCCTAGCAGCTCTTAAAAAAAAAACTCACACTTCACAAACCACATTTATAGTTGTTGTTTGTGTTCTGGTTTAATAAGAATAAGTGAAGGTTTATCTTGCATAGACTATTTCTTCCTGATTAACCTTGGTCAAGAATAACGATAGTAATAGGTGTGTGTGTGTGTGTGTGTGTGTGTGTGTGTGTGTGTAGAGAAAGAGAGAAACAGGATTAACAGAGGAGATGAATAATAAAAGTTCTATAATATATATTACATTATAACAAAAAATGTACACGTGCCATACATTTTTGATCTAAGAAAAGATTGGTGTTTTTATCACGTTCTCTGTAGAGAAATAACATGTACTCAGATAAGGAATATATTGCAAGATAGTGGATTTTGGTAAACTTTGTAGTACGTATAATTTTTCCTTTATTATTTTATGGGATATCTTGTGCCTTTTGATTAAAATGTTATATTAGAGGTAGTAGAGCTCAGGAATTATTGAGTCTTTTTCGACTCAATATGTTTAGTATTGCAGTCATCAAAAACGACATTGTCCAAGAAACGTTGGGCATTACTGAACACAAATTCTTGTTTACGTGAGCCAATATCTGCTATATTCATTTTGTTTTTATTCTCTGAAGAGTAATTACTCTGAAAAGTAATTATCTGTGTTACAGCTTAGTTTGAATTATTTTCTGGCATTTTAACATGTATTTTTATATGTATAATATTTTAAATAAGATTTTACACACACACACGCACATGCACACACATACATATATATCTATAGCTGGATGTGAAATGATGGTTTCGCATTTTTATCCATGACAGTGTAGATACCAACTCATGGCTACAGAGCTCTTAGCTCTTGATCTTGTTTTTAAGAAATATACCTTTATCCAGATTTATCTTGTATCTAAACAAGTACAAGCAAAAATACTTTAAGCCTGTTAAAAAGAACCTGTACAATGTTGAAAATATACAAAGAAATGAATAATGAAAAACCCAAAGTTATAAACCCATTATATATGGGTGTATATAGATAACAGTATAGAAATTATCTTTTCAAATTAAATTATGCTAACGGCTTATTTTTTAATTAAAATAGCTATTTATCTTGAGGGAAATGCATAAAAAGGAAAGTAAAAATTAAAGACAAATGGGTGATCCAGTCATAAGCAGACATGGGAAAACTTCAATATATATTTCTAAATGAAGGAAGTCAATCTGAAATGGCCATCTTACTGTTTGATTCCAACTATATGATTTTCTGAGAAAGACAAAACTATGAAGAGGGCATAAAACTCTGCCAGAGGTTGAGGGGAAGGGTGTGAGGAGTTACGCAGAGCCCAGGGGATGTGGGCACTGCAAGGGTAGTAAAGCTGCTGTTCTTAGGCCACTGTCCTGGTGGATGTACATTGTTCTATCTACTTTCTTGAAAGATAGTTTCTTCAATAAAATGTTTGGGTAACACAAGGTTTGAACTCTAATATGTTTTCCATGACTTTTTTTTTTTTTTTTTTTTTTTTTTTTTTTTTTGGTACTGGGGATCGAACTCTGGTCCTTATGCTTGCAAGGCAAACACTTTAACCACTGAGTTAAATCCCCAGCCCTTGAACTCTAATATGAAATGGGGACTTTAGTTAAAAGTTATGTGCCACTATTGGAACATTAATTATAATAACTACACTATACTAATAAAAACGGGCTGTATATGAAATCTACTTCTTATAAACTTTTTTTCTATACAGTTGAAGTTACTCAGAGTCAGCTGACTAAAATAGTACTGAAGGAAACTATGAATTCTTTGGCCACAATTTTCTTAGATTGCTTTCATTTTGAAAGACTTGTAATTCATGAACTGTTAAGAAGGAAATAGGCTGGGGATTTAGCTCAGTGGTTAGAGTGCTTGCCCAGCAGACACAAGGCCCTGAGTTTGATCCCTGGCACCAAAAAAAAAAAAAAAAAAAAAAAAAAAAGGACATGTTTCTTTCCCTTGCTCTTTTGTTATGAATATGACATCTAGCTATGAATTCAGCTTTAATTGAAACAACTATGTATTTCTTAAGGTAAGTGGACAGAGAAAAAAGAAAGTAAATTCAAAGGAAAATGGGGGATCAAGGCAAATAGACATAGAAGAAAATTATATTTTGTTAAGTGGAATTATTTGAAATGACTTGATTTGTCTTTTTATTTAAACAGTGACTTTTATTAAAATAATAAATCTATAGAAATAGAAAAATATATAGAATGCCAAGAGAAAATATATAGATATACCAAAAATTCATTGTATTTCTTAATTTGGTAGCATCACCTTACTTAGCGAAGCAAGAAAATTAGACCAAAATGTTAGAAGTCTTTAGTCGTTATTTTTTCAAAAGGTGTAATTAATGGTATGGAAAGTCATGAAAGGAATGTATCAGTCAGTTTCTAGTTAAAAGATGCAAACTATTATGTATATTTTAATCACAGAGTATGCAAGACAGGAAACTAATTAAATACAGGCGTATTTATCAACTTGTGTTTTGGCTGAGACATATTGAATTTGATTATAATAGTCTAAAAGCATATTGATAAATCTCACTCTCTTTTGGTGAAATAGTGTGAACACGCGTTTTCCCATATCTGCTGGTAATGCTATGCATCATTTCCAAAGCAAACGTAGGGGGACTTTAAAAGTGGATAGGGCAGACACATGGGATAAGGACCTTGGAAGCTAAAGAATAACACAATGGTGAAGTCTCTGGGTTTTATTTTTGACTCAAACATCTCAGATTTGGAGCAAACCCAGAGTAAAAATAAAAAGCAAAATAAAAGATAGGTAATAGGAAGTAGGGAGCTAGATCTTTCTTAAAGGAGAAGCAGATCAAGAGAAAGAAGGAGGATGAGGAAAGGGAGGGATAGGAGATTAAAAAAAGAAGTTGGGATGCCTTATGTCCATGTAGAAATTCCACACAAGGAATGTAAACATTATGTACTGAAAACATGTACTAATAAAAACTAAAGAGGAACGTGAAAATACAAAAAAGAATGTAGCAACTCAGAAACAATGAATGGAAAAACAAACAAATGAAAACAAAAGCTTCCTTCTCAAAAGGCTAATCTCTTAAGCAAAAAAAAAAAAGAAAGAAAGAAAGAAAGAAAGAAAGAAAGAAAGAAAGAAAGAAAGAAAGAAAGAAAGAAAGAAAGAAAAGATGAAGAGACAACACAACGACTCAGACTTCCCCCCTGGGAGGCTGCAGTTAGGAACCTCTTGGGGTGACCGCAGAGAAGGAAGAAGTAAGGATCTGAGACTTTCATCTTCATGGTGAATAATAAGAACATGCTCTGACTTGAGTCCTTCTGATCCCACCTCACATTCGCAAGTCCCACCTCTCCTTTCCCTCTTGTGTGGTTTCAACAGACATCTACTGGAGACCTAGAGATCACGAGGCCACAGTCACCACGGGGTCCCCTGCACCACACAGGAAGCTGGACCTCTCGCCCCGGCCAGCAGGTCCCAGGAGCCCCAGTTTCAAGTGTCAGCAGAGACTAGTGAGCAACCTGTGTGTCTACATTCATCTGATGGTGGTAAAGTGGTGTTGTCAGAATGGTACGGAAAACCACCTTAAGAAAGTGCTTTTACGAGATTAAAAACCTAGAAAAATATCTAGGTTTGGAAAAAACCAAAGAACTTATTGTGCCTGTGAAGAACCCAGGAGGTCTCAAACTATATAAAAATGCAACCAGAAGGTTCTGCATATCTAGATGTCAGGTGTTATATTCGTCACACAGATCTTAAACAGCTACAATTTAAAAAGAAAAAAAGTGTTTCAAAGATCAATTATGAAAATGCCTGAAACAAATGGGAACAAATGGGAAAAAATAGAAAAATCTCTCCAAAAAAAAAAAAAAAAAAAAAAAAAAAGAAAAAAAAAAAAAAAAAAAAAAGAAAGAAAAGGAAATCTTAGTAAATAAATGGTGGACGCAAGGAAAAAAAAAACATGGAAATTTAAAAATTGGGAATGAAAATACTTGAAATAATCGTCATGGTTGAGCTCAGTGAATGTGTTTTGCAGCAGAATATAGAGAACAAGTAACAGAATAACTGAATGATAAAATACACAGTCTAAAAGCAGAGAAAAATTAGCCTGAAAGGAAATCAAAGTTGCCCAGACCTATGGAAGTATAACAAAAGATATGATTTTTATATTGTGAGTCTCAAAAGCATAGGAGAAAGAAGACAGAGATGAAATAAACTTGCAGAAAAAAACATGACTGAAAACATACCAAATTTGGAAAAGGAATAAATTCATAGACAGAATTCATCGAAATCCAAACAAGTATATATGAAGACAACTCAAAATTAAATTCTGAAAACTAAACTAAAAGTGTTGAAAATAACCAGAGAAAAAACAAGCTTAAATACAGGGGAAAACCAAACATAATTTATCATCATAAACCACAGAGACCAAAAGGAAGTGGCACTACGGTTTACAAATGCTAAAAGAAAAAAGAGGCCAACACAGGATCCCGTACCCAGCAAAAATATTCTTCATGAATGAAAAGCGAACCAAAACACTAAGATGTAGAAAAATAAAAATAATTTATTGTGAGCAGAACTGTCCTAATAAAACGACTAAAGAAAGTTCTCAAAACAAAACAAAAATTCTGGAGATCATGATGAAGAAAGAAACCATATGGCAAGCCAAAATGTAGATAAACAATATAGATTTTCTTATTCTCTGGGGCTTTCTACATTACATTTTAAGGTTTAAGAATTATAATTCTGTTTGATGTGATTTCAAATCTATGTAGAGGAAAATATTTGATAATGACACTATAAACATCGGATGGTAAAGAGACATAAAGGGAAATAAATTTTTATCTGTCTTAAACTGAACTTGTAAAACATCACCAGTGGTGTTATTGTATATTATATAATATAATATATAGAGCAGCTATGAAAATTACATGCAAAGATAAATACCCAAAAATGGTATTCTAAAAATATGTTTGAGTAACTCATGAGCAGGCAGAAATTATAGAAGGTAGAAAGAAAAAGAGAAGTAACATGAACAAAATTAAAATAGCAGACAATGATTACATGAAATATGAACTGCCTAAATAAAAAACAGAACACAGTTTTGCATAGATTTGAACAGTAAAAAGATACACTATATATTAAATGGAGCTCATTTTAAATATAATTATACATTTCACTGAAATGTAAAATAATAGAAAATATATCATACAAATATAAGTCAAAGGAAAAGAGAAATGGCTATAGTATCATAAAGAGTAAAATTCAGAGCAAAGAAAATTGTCAGTGAGGGAAAAGATATACAAAATTAAGTATATATTATTGGGTTCATCCCCCAAGAAGACAGAGCAATCATAAATGTATATGTATCAAAGATGGAGCTATCAAATGTGAGAAGAAAACACTGATAGAACTGAAATGAAAAACAGAAATCTATAATTTTATCGGTAGAGTTTGAGATGTCTCTTTCAAAACTGATAGTTCTCTAGAAAAGAAATCAGTCAGTAAGCACGTGGAAGAACTTAACTTCGCCATCACCTGATAGGGTTTGATGGACACTTATGGGACTCTCTCTAAGACAAGAGCAGCTTGTTTCAATAGCCTATTCCATGGTGGACCACATATTGGCCCAGTAAAAATACTCAAGTGTAAAATTACTGAAATTATTTAGAGTGTGTCTGTTCTGATCCCAATGTAACCAAACTAGAAATTAATATCAGAAAAAGCAGGAAATATCCAAACACTCAGAAAATAAGTAATATATTTTAAATGATTAGTAGATGAAAGATAGCACCTCAAATGAAATAAAATGGGACTAAATAAAAATGAATATACTAAATATGTAAATTTGTGAGGCACATCTAAAAGACTACAAGAAGTCAAATTATAACATTTAATACATATATTAAGAAAAGAAGAGTAGTACTCCATTGTATAAAAAAAACACCCACATTTTCTTTATCCATTCTGCTGTTGATGGGCATTTGGGCTGCTTCCAAGACTTAGCTATTACAAACTGTGCTGCTATAAATATGGGTGTGCATATATTGCTGCGGTATGATGCTTTTAATTCTTTTGGGAAGATACCAAGAAGTGGAATCGCTGGGTCAAATGGAATCTCTAGTCCTAGTTTCCTGAGGAATCTCCACCCTGATTTCCATAGTGGTTGCACCAGTCTACATTCCCACCAACAGTGGAGAAGGGTTCCTTTTTCTCCACAGCCCCTCCAGCATTTGTTATTGGCTGATTTGTTGATAATAGCCATTCTTTGTGGAGTGAGGTGGAATCTCAGGGTTGTTTTAATTTGCATCTCTCGAATGGATAAAGAAAATGTAGGTTTTTTATACAATGGAGTACTACTCTGCCATAAAGAATGATAAGCTTGAGATATTCCTAGGTAAATGGGTGCATCTTGAGACCATACTCTTAAGTGAAATAAATCGGACACACATGTTTAAATACTGCATTATTTCTCTGGTGTGAGAAACTGAAGTGTAAATAAAGACTAAAATGTATGATAATGGAAAAGGGAAGAAAATGTCCAAATGGGAAAGGGAACAAGGGAGGGGGAACGGAACAGGGACAAGAGAAATAAGAAATGGAAGGAAAAATGGAAACAAAGCTTTTGTAAATAAGGAGGGAGGAGGGGGTGAGGGGAGGGGAACGGGATAAAAAGAAGCAACAAGATATGTCATGTACAGGTAACAAATCCCCTATGATGAATGTTATCACTATGTACATCTAAGATGTACCATTAAAATAAAATTTAAAAAAGAAAAGAAAAATGCCACATAAATAAGTCCCCACCCCAAGAACCTAAAAATAGAAGAAAAATAAACCCAAATTATGCCAGAAAAATTAATAAAGATAAAAGTAGAAATTGATAAAAGAAAATTAGTAAAATTGAAAATCAGTAAAAACATCAACTTTTCTTTGAAAAAATCAATACAAGTAAAGACTTGTAATAAAACAGAATATGAGTATCATACTGCATATAGCTAATCTAGGAAAAATATTAAAATTCGAAGTTTGAAGTGCACTTTAAACTGCATATGGGTCACTTTCACTCCGTCATACAACTGAAGAGTTATTAAAATCAAATGATAGTCCTTTGGGATCATTGGTATAATCATTCTCAAGAACAAATATTTCCTTTAAAAAAGAAACAGAACACCTAAATATGTAACCACTGTACAAATTGTATTGCTCAACATTTATCTATGACAAATAAAAAGAGCTTTGCACAAAAACTTTCAGGAAAATGTTCCCAGTAACCTTGTTCATGATTGTCTCAAATAGGAAACAATACCGAGTACTTTGAAGGGTGAATTAAAACTGGGTGTGTTTCAATACCATTGAGCATTACTGATCAATAAAATGGAGCTATTAATGTGTGTAGCCTACATGAAACTCTGAAGATTCTTGGTGAAAAAGACTAAATATCAGAAATTACATACTGTATGATTTCATTAACATAACATTATTGATATGACAAAATTATAGAAAGGAAAAGATATTATTGGTTGCCAAGGATTAAGGGACGATGAGGGTAAAGGGAAGTAATGTGAATATTATGGTTTGTGTCTAGATGTCAGCCCAAAGTCTCATGCGATCGTGGGTGGGGCTTTTCAGAGGTGGCAGGTTCTTGAGTGTGTGACGCTGGGATTAAGGATGTGTGATTCCTAAATTAGTCCACTAATTGGCTTAGCACAGTTCTGGGTGTGAGTGCTGCCTGCTCTAGTGGGCACCCTAGATAGAGTATAAAGGTATGGAAAGAAGCTGCTATTGCCACTTGTTGCTTGCTGCTTTCTTCCTTCTGCCTGCCATGAACGGTTTCTCCTCTGTGATGCCACCCTGACTTGGAGCCAGACAACTACAAACTGTGAGCCAAAATAAGCCTTTCCTTAGTCCTCCTTTGACTTTGTGTGTCTGATATTTTGTCTCTGTAATGATAAAAATTAACTAGGAAAGTGGCTATAAAATTCTGTGCCAGTGTCCATACTCTGGTTGTGCTGTTGTACTACAGTGTACATGGATTCTGTCTGTATTGCATTTTTCAACTGCAAGTCATTCTGTAATTATCTCAAAATAAATTTAATTTTAAAATATATTGAATAATATGTGACTATAATGATTGTTTCAGGATTTTATATATATTTTACTGAGGTATTTTGGCCTTTGAGTTCAGAATTTCACTCCAAATTTCAATTTCAGAAAATAATTACAACGTGAGAGATGAACATAATTTGTTTTTTTTTATCATTTCTCTCTGTCATTTTGTTTTTCTCCTACATAATAGAACGTAGAAATAAGTACTGAGGGAATGACAGAATTATAGTTGCAGTTGGATAAACTACATTAAGTATAAACTGAACATCAATCAAGAATAATATTTTAAAAGATTTGGGAGTGCTGGGAATCAAACTTAGGGCCTTGCACTTGTTTGGCAAGTGCTCTCCCACTGAGCCAAAATCTCCAACACTTTCAATAGTTTTAAAAATATTATTTTTCAATATGCTACAATTAATTTATTAAATTTTAAAATTACTGAATTGGCTTTGGAATGAGTCAGCTTGGTTGGCTAACCTATGTTTCTCAGAATCCACTTTGCGTATGTTTTCCGTGTAAGGGTGGATGTGAGGACGATCCTTACTAGACTTGATGGCCAAAAAGGCACAGTGACTATTTTATAGCGAATGTATGCACACACGCGCGCGCACACACACACACACACACACACACACATATACTATTTATTTTTGCTGTTTTACTTTGTTGACATTAAGCTACTGCTGAGCCTACAATTGCTTTACTTTACCCTAGATCTTCCTTAAATGTTTTGTACCACTAGGCAAAAAGTGTGTCTAATTCCCTGGGGAAGGGTGCTGGGAAAGTATACCAGTTTCTGCAGTACAACTTGGCACTAAGGTAAAAAGCAACAATAATGGGCACAAACTTAGTCCATTCGTTCTGAATGCCAGAAGGTACTGGCAGGTTTCAGCCTACTCATTGATCTCCCTTTCCTTATTACAGCTACTGGATTTTCATCTCCAGAGTCAGGCGCCGAGACAGTAACTTTAGATGGATTACTTCACCATCCACATTATGTGAACTAATTCCCTGCCATACCCACCAAAATCCCCACTGTGTTACTAACTGGTCTCTTGTTCAATGATAACTGATATAATCATGATGAATAATAATCAAAGATACACAAAGCAGAGTTGGATTAAAGTGTTAGGTACAGATTATGACCAGTGATATACTGTAATTGAGAAGACAGTCCAGTATGAACTGAACTCTACTTCAGTTTGTACAGAGGTGACTGGAAGTTTTAAAGGGAAAATGATAGAATGAGAATGCGAGGGTAGGATGCATTCATTGTAATGCATGAAGTGAAAATTATTTTTAAAAGGACAAGAAAGGAATGAAGCGTTGGTCCATTTGAAATCTATCTGGATTTGTTAGCTGGTGCTTATGGACGTTAGGCTTCTACCTTACCACAGAGATGGGGAGACAGGAGCTGTATGTGTTTGCAAGAACAAGTAGTAATTTCTTATTTTTTTGTTAGTGTACGTTTTCTGTACATAATGTTTGCACGCCTTGTGTGGAGCCGGTACATGTACATAAGACATCTTAATTCCTTTTTTCCATCTCTTTTCTCTCCACCCCTTTTCATTCCCTTCCCATTTAAAAAAGATCTATCTCTCTACTTCCTATTTTTCATCTTCTATTTTGCTCTTTAATTATAATTTTGATTTCTCATATAAGAGAAACTATTTGCTATTTTAAGCTTGTGTGCTTGATTTACTTCACTTAACATTATGGTCTCAAGGTATATCTATTTTCCTACAAATTATTAAAGCATGTCATTCTTTGTGGCAGGCTAGGGCACTCTTACCTATAAATACCACATTGTTTAAATCCATTCATCTATTGATGGAAATATGGGCCACTTCCAAGATTTATCTATTATGAATTGTGCTATTACAAATTTGGATGTGCATGTATCACTGTAATATGAAGTTTTTAACTCTTTTGGGAAGATAGCTAAAAGCTGAAGAGCTGAGTCCAGTGGAATTTCTGGTTTTATTTATTTATTTATTTTTGAGAGCTCTCCATACTAATTTCCATAGTGGTTTTCCTACTTTACATTCTTAGCAACATTGTAGAAGAGTTCTTTTCTACTAACAGCCAAACCAGCATTTGTTATTTGATTTCTTCACAATGTCTATTCTTTTGGAGATGAGATGGAATCGTGGTGTTGTTTTAATTTGCATTTTTCTAATAGCCAATGATGTTGAGCATCTCTTCATTTTGCTGGCCTTCAGTTTTTTTCTACCAGCCACTTAATTTTGATTAAGGTCAGAACTGAGATGTGGCCTAGTATTAATAGAAAGTATATTAATGTATTATTCAAATTTTTAAAGCAAGGTTGACGATGAGATATAAAATTCAGAGGTGCTTAACTAATATTTATCAGAGAAAGGATATGTGTCAGTATAAATTAATTTTAAGTAATTAGTGTAGTTTTATAAATTTTCTTCAGATTTATACAAATAATGTTTAATATGTCATCATGCACTAAATCATAAAGCATTATTACTTTACAAAATATAAATAATGGTTCATTCTGAGATACATTCAGTATAGAGTCTGCCAAAAAATGCATACATCAGGGAAAGAAAAACTTGTATAAATATTTTAATACTAAATATATTGAGGCATCATGAGATTAATACAAGTTACTTTTGGGCTCTACAATTACAAGAAATGCTCGAAGTGGTGGCCATTAACTTCCAGATATTTATTAGTATAGCAAACTGAAGGGTGTATACATTTTGTTTTTGTCAGACTCAGTATATCAAGAGGCTATAAAATAAATGTTTTAGGAGTTTTAGGAGTAAGAATTTAAGTACCAAGAATTTAAGTTGGAAATTATTTTGCAATTTTATTATTTATATGTGCAACGACTTCAAAGTAGGTACTAACTTTAATCAAAGGAATATTTTAGAACTTTCAGAATATAACATGATGTTGATTATTTTTGAAATATACAAGTGATTATGGTATTAAAAAGATGCTACCTCTAAACTTCTGAAATGTATTGACCATCAAACTCAATAGCACTAATTTCAGAAACTTTACAGGTAGGACTTCAAAGGAAGACTCCATGTTGACAATCTCTAGCTTCCTTTAAGTTCCCCTCTGAGCCTCCACATACAAGTATGATGATACATTATCTGAAACATCACAAGAAATGTATAACTTGATTCAAGTAAATTAGAATTTCACAAATCTCTGCATATTTGGTACATCAATAATCTGTCTTCTAAAACCAAACCTGTAATGCTTTAACCTTCACACATTTTGAAAGGATTTGGTAGTTTTTACTCTTCACATGAAGTCTGAACTAAAATCCAAATGAACAATGATGAATGGTACATAACCAGACCTTACACTTTAGTAACAGTCGCATACCTGTGAGTAAAGGGACATATATATTGCAGGTTCTGCTTCTCATGTGATCAAAAAGAAAATTCACCCTTCGGTTGTATTCCTTGGGACACTCTGACTGAACAAGCAAATGCCCAAACCTTTGTTTCAAGCGTTCTTTAGACGACTGACACGTGATATATTCACTTGATTCAGCTATTCAGAATGCCAACCACAATATGTGGGAATGTCTAAAATGTCCTCATGTAATACTAGTTTTAATTTTTTTGTCTTCTTTTCTATCCCTCTAGAATGTCATCACCACCTAATTCTCCATTTCCAAAAGATTAATTTCTTCACTTCAAAATCACATTTGTGTATGTATGCATATACGTGTTTGTGGTACTGGGCCTCAGGACCTTTGCCCTGAGCTACCTATCCAAACCTATTATTATTATTATTATTATTATTATTATTATTATTATTATTATTATTATTATCATCATCATCATCATCATCATCATCATCATCATCATCATTATTATCATTGATTTTGAGACAAGGTCTCTGTAAGTCACTAAGTTTTCCAGGGTGATACTGAATTTGTGATCCTCCTACTTCAATCTCTAGCATCATTTGTACTGCACATGTGTGCCACCACACTAGATTTAAAATCACATCTTTTAAGATAGGACATCCTTTAATCAGACCATTGATACCTTGGCCATCAGGGCTTTATGTTTGTCTCCAAATCTCTGGAAACTAATAACATAGATATAAATGTAATTTACAGAATGAGAGAAAAATGTAAATGAACAAATTAATAAGATTTTGTAGTCTAATTAGTCATAAACTACTCCTTCATTTTCTTCAATCTTGGTAAACTTGTCTTTGGGGTATTTTGTGGGTATGTGGACAACTTTAATGCTCTTAGGATCTTCTGTTTTCCTGCTGCAGAAGCTGTAGATGTCATGCAAAATCTATGCGCACTTATGTCGCAGGAGTTCAGGGAAGCTCTTCAGGATCAATCTCCTTAAACTTCAAGTGAATGTTTTATTTTCATTGATCATTTCATTATTCTGTTCTGTTATTCTTGGATTCTGCCACACCGCATCTTACATTTCTTGTTAATTATTCTTCTGGATTCTACACTATCAATACGTAATAAATAAGACCAGTAAAACTTGCCTGAGGAGTATAGTCTACTAGAATGTATTACAAAAATGTGATCGAATTGCATGCAGCCACAGCTCATATTAAATTAGACTGTGTTAATACGAAAAGACTAGAAATAATAGAAGTACTACCAAGAATTTTTAGATAAGCAAGTTTTTACTTCATTGAACCAAAAGGCACAAACTATATGTTAATAGAACTGATAGACTTGACTTTGGTAGATTTTATACTTTATAATTAATGTTTCAAAAAAAGCTGAGAAAATATATAATTTATATATGAAGCATTTGGCCAGTGCTCAGTGGAAGATCCTGATGATAGATTTGAGGTAGAAAGAGGGCATTTTTAAAAATCATACTGGAAATGGCAATGCTGCTTTTTTGTTGTTGTTTGGTACTTGGGGACTCTCAATGTTTTAGTATACTTACTTTTTATCTAATCAGTGTAGACAAAACCATTTTTTAAAACTGTGGTTACAATAAAATGTATATAAATCATACAAAATTATGATAGATATGTATTATAGCTACAAAGATCACTGTAAATCAGGTTACTAGTAATAGAAGTGACACAGATGATTCTATGATTATTGCTAGATTCAGTGTGAAATTTATGATTCCTTATTCAGCTTTAGCCTGTACCATATTTAACCTTTTATAATGTTGTTTTTATGATTTTAGGACAGATTTTTCACTAGAGTGGTAGATTATAAAATTACTAATATATTCTTATTTGCAGTCTTTTTGAGAAAGATTTTGAATAAAAACAAAGGGGAAATATATATTAGAGACATGTTTTTAATAGTCAGCCAAATGTAGTAGTGGTGTATCTATTGAAGAATGTTAAGAGCTTGGAGTCTTTTTGGAAATACCCTCTCATCATATCATCCTTCATCCTGGTGATTTTTCTTCCTTTTTTGTTGTCCCCAAGAAATCTGATAGTTAAGTGATCCCTGGCTCAGCAAGAAACCAGAGCTCCACCTAGGGGTAGAGTCCCAGGCTGAAATACAGAAAGTGAGTTTTGCATCCTGGACTGTATCATTCTTGTAATTCATAGACAAAAAGCTTTCACTATGTTTAAACATTTTAGGAAACAAAGTAATTTGAAATGATTGGAACAATGAGAAGCTACAAGAAAAGGATACTTGGGCTTCCCATTACTGTATCAACAATGATAAATTTATAAAACTCTAGGATATGAACTCACTACACTCTTACAAATTCTACGGAATGTTCAGCAATATTACACAATTAACTTTTCAGGATCAGCTTCCATTTATCATAACTAAAATAATACTATTTACAATTTATAACTTTTTTAAAATTTAAAACATCGAATCTCTAGCCAAAGTGAGATATGTTATTTTGAAAGCTTTAAACTTAGTCATATAAACTACAAAAACGATTACAAGACCGGAGCCCATTATAGCAGAGAGTGAGATGGAGCTGAAGTGGAAGGAGTAACAAGGATAGATGAAGAGTGACCAGTAGAGTATGCCATTTTTGTATTTTATATTTATTAAAGAAAAAATATACTACATTTGCATAATCCTATCCTCTAAATGAACAATGCGAGTGATAAAATTATGGTAAGCAAGAGGCACTGGAAAATGAGGGAAAGATAAATCACTTTTCCAATTGCAGTAATTGTGGGTATGAGGGAAAATTTTCTTTATATTGGAAGGTTCTAAAAAAAAGTGAACAAAGGAAGATAGAGATATTAAATAACCTATGTAATGTATTTTCCTGACCTTTGAATGAACATATCAGAGAAGATAAAGTGTAATATTTTCAAAATAACTGTAAAGAATGGATACTTGACTTGGTGAGGAATTTCAGAGAGTAATAGAGAATGGAGTTGGGTGATGCTTAGCTTTGTAACTCATGCAGTGACAAAGATTAAACAGGGATGTCTCCTAGGAGTTTATCTTGATCCTTCAATAGAGGAGGTTGATATATACCTCCAAAATTTAGGCTCAATGCTGATAGAGTATAGTATTTATATCTGAGTTTGGGAGTTTTACTTTAGGAAAGAGTGACTGAATTATATGAGCATGGAAGTATTAATTAGCCCTTAACTGGGTAAATAAATAGATAGATAGGACAAATCCACTGAGCCGGCCTTGGTCATGCATTATTATTGGCCCTTGGCCTTCCTGGAGACTGAGATTTCTCGGGGAAAGAGTTACTTTTCTTCCAAAGAGTGGACTTTACCATGCACACCTTTTATTTTCCATTCAAACAACTAAATGGTAATTGATATTTAGTTTATTCAATGCAATGAAACATTAGTCCCATAATTATGGTAGAAAGACATTTGGATTCCCCTGGGATAATCTTGGCTTACAACGCTGCCCTGTAATAATATTATCATCACTGTTTCGTCATAAAAGTGTCTTCATACTGATAATATACTATATTACCAGTGGTATAGTGGTTAAGAGAACACAACTAGATTTCCTTCAGGTGAAAACTTGCTTGATGTAGGGGCCGGAGATTTAGCTCAGTGGCTAAAGTGCGTGCCGAGGAGGTGCAAGGCCCTGAGTTCGATCCCTGGCACAAAAACAAAAACAACTTGCTTGACGTAAAATGATCAACAATCTAGGTGCCGCTGAATTTAATGAGGGTCAGTTGATTTGTATTATCTCTCGGTTGCATTAACTGGCCTAAATGCATCATTTATTGATATCACATGCATCTAAATTTAATCCTACTTTTAGAGTTTCTATTTATTAGCTGGTGATAAGAAAGCAGATATAAAAATCTTCAGGTTTGGGAAATAATTAGGATTGATTTTAAGCTGGGAGACAGAATGATAAGGGAGATATCAATTGAGTAGTGTGTTTCACTATTTATTGAGATACTATACAAAAAGGCAACTAGGCAGTGAAATGAGGGTCTGGAATCAAATATAAATTCTATTGTGAACTTACTAGTTTTTGTGTGTCTATAAGCTATGCATATGGACACTGAAAAGATAATGGATATGTAGACATGGAATCATAGTCAGTTTACTAGGGTAATGGTGGAAGGCAATGAGGACAGTAAGAAAATCTATCTGCCTATCACCTCCATATCTATGTATCTATCTATCATTTATTTATCCATCTTTCTGTATGTTCTTTCCTCTGAATTCAAATATATTTCAGTTTCTTGAAACTAAAACCAACCAGAGCAAAATACTTGACTTTTATTTTTATCTCACTTTTCTATTTTAACATTCAACCCTTCAACGATTATATAATCAATCTGGCTTCGTTCTTTGACTTTCATTTTGCCCTTTATGACACTCTAGAACTCAAATGGACTTGCTTGATATAAAAATGATCAACAATCTAATAGTTGCTGAGTTTAATGAGGATCAGTTGATTTGTATTATCTCTCGGTTGCATTAACTGGCCTAACTACATCATTTATTGATATTACATGCATCTAGGTTTAATCCTGCTTTTTTAGGGTTTCTATGGCTACTGACCATTTCTCCATATCTCACAAAGTTCATCAGAATTTCACCACAGAGTCAAATTACTTATTAAATCATTTATATATGACTCCATCTCTATAAGTCTACACTATTCCTAATTTCAACTTCAATTTGTATAAAAATATATATTTTGAAGTATACATTGATGGTTTCAAATTTATTCTCCAGTCTTGATCTTTTGGCTAAGCTTTAGACTTGAGAGATCTATTGCCTTTTCAGATGTTCACAACATCCAAATGGAAACTGCTGGTTACTTTTGATTTACTTCTATAATTCACCATAAATATTCCAAAAAGAGGCAACCTCAACAATAATATTATAACTTCCTAAAACCCACATTTAATCAATTATAATACTGTTGAGAAAATTGTCAAAATATTCCTAAGTGTTACCAACTTCTCTCCTTCTTTGCTGTTATCAGCCCGGTTTAATTTACCATCTTTGAAACAACCACAGCAAATATTTTGCCATGATTATTTATTTTCTCTTACCTAGGAATTAAGTTATTCTACTGAAGATTAGGATTTGCTAAACTTCAGTAAATTCATTCTATGTGTTTAAGAGAATGGAAAAGAAGAAAGAATAGCAATAAATTGATGGATTGTAATGTAAAAATAAAGGTCTAAAAAATTTGGTCTTAGTGAATTTGGCAACTTTAAATTATTCGGTAGCAATTTGCTTGCTTGAGATATCTTATTCCTCATCATATTTGTGATGAAAATACAAAAGCACGAGTAGATTGCACTTGTTGATTCTGTAGGAGGTGGTGATTAATGTCACCAAGTCCTTGAAAACTGATACCAATTATTGTGATGATAACAAGCGGTTGAATTAATATAGATATAATGAAGTTGGATAGACAACAAAATGAAAGCATTAATTTTTTGATGGACTGAATGACTAAAAACAAGTCAAAGGACTAGTTCATGACGTTAATACAAGAATAAGTGTTAATGAATCACAGTTTTATGAAACATATTATACTTTTATTTATCATTTATGAAAGTAATATTTCCACAGATAAACTAACTAGTTACCTTGAGGAAACAAATTGTATAATTGCTATATTTGTGAATTTGATTTAAAATGCTATATAATTTTCTGTGGAACTAAATAATTTCAAATCTCTTAACTTCAAATAATAAGAATATTAAATGTCTTCATGAAGTTATTGTTTCACTCACAGATTTAATCTGAACCAAAAATATTTAGGAAGTAAAGTGTTTGATTCTGATAGCTAAGTGTGAGGAGCAAAAACAATAACAGACAAACTGGCCTTCATTTCCCGCCTTTAATAACAAAGAATGTTCTAATGAAGGAGTCAGGTAGTAGCATGCTATGGGGTGTGATTGAAAGATACAGTGATCTTTTTTAAATTAAAAATGTTTATGACAATAAAAGGCCCATGGCCACTAATCCAACTCAGACTACTTTGTTTTGAAGACACTTATCCCATCGTTCTTGCCAGTTTCTGAAGCAGTTCTGGAAATTCTTTTGCGTAATTGTCTTTAGGTGCACTCCTGCCTGTCTGTGTCCTGAATCAATTCTGAACATTTACTTCTTATGGTCGTTTTGACTTTGGGGAAGAGCCAAATTCACACGGTGCCAGATCTGTTGAGGAAGGTGCTTGAAAGCACACACTTTATGTTTTTACGGTGCGGCTTTTTTGTAGGATGGCACTTGGCAGTAACATTCGCTGTATTTTCGATCTTACCTTGCCAAGATACTCACCAAATAGGATTCTGAGAATGGCGTCAGAGTGGCAAGAATGAGGGAATAGGTGTGTTCCACGAGAGGGAAAGCATTTGTATGGTTATTAATAGCAATGTATCCTTCACTGCTAAGTTTTATTTGAACATTTATCATATATTTTGATCACACTTTTATATCTTTTCCTGGAGATCACACTGCTTACTTACCAATATTATGCTCATTTATTAGAAACTCCAAGAAATCTTGGGTCAAGGAATTTAACTATTTTAAAATATTTTGCAAACTCACTTCATAGTTTCACACATGTATTAATATTATTAAGTAATAGTGTATTTTACGTGTAATGTGAAAACTCTGAAATGGAAAGAAAGCCCATAAACTGTTCAGGAAGAAGTAAAGATAGATCCTTGCAAATAAGTAGGAGGTAAAGTATGTTTGGAATGTTGGTGTGAAAGAGGTAACTGGTTATATCTGTGGAGAGTAAGAGCAAAGCATGGGACAGCTTATAAAACAGTTATTGAGAGTGCAACCACTGGGTGTGGTGGTGCACCTATCACCCCCACATTTGGGAGGCTGAGGCAGGAATATCACCAAAAGTTTGAGGCCAGCCTGGGCTACATAGTGAATTCATGACCAGGCTGAACTACATAATGAGACTTCGTCTCAAAAAAGCAATCAATCAATCAATCAAAAAATTAAATATATATAAGAAAGATGAGTTTAATGCCTTTATTTTAAAAATAATTCTCCGGTTAGAGTTCTAAACATTTCTTGGTTCTACCTTCAAAGGCTGAAACCACAAAACTAGTTGTAAGCCAGCTTTCTGTGATGCAGAAAATAGAAATTGAGGAAAAAATGCAAAGCCTGCCTAATTCCTTTAGACATTCAGAAATGAATATTTTAATATCACATTATTTTACTAAACTTGAGTATAAGGGGTGAATGGTAATATAATTAAAATGCATATTAATAGCATTCTATTTTTATGTTATAACTATAATTTGTATTTTTAAATACTTTTCTAAAATCACATGTTATTATTGAGGAATTATATTTTTTCAAGTCATAATCCATTAAGACTATCTTGTGCTGTATTTCTAAAAGAGGCAAAAATTTGGAACACTACAAAGCCACTGAAATTATAAATCTTCACAGGTGCGATTTTCAGCACATAACTGCATATTTTTCCAAAAGTAAAACCGTATTTATTTTTGAAAACATAGACTCATATTTCACTTAGCTCAAAAAGAATATTTTTTAAAGTTTTTTAAAAAAATATTTTATAGTATACAGCTCTTTTCAAGTAAATAACATCTATCATCTTATGCTAGTCAAGCATTTTCTTTTAGGAGACTAGAGAACAGCTGGGAAAAATTGGAAGAAATCAAGCCATTTGAAAATATTTTAATGAGAATGATAATTTGTGTGGTCCTCTGAAGAATGCTGTAAAGAAAATTTCTCCTGTCTGCTTCCCGACTCCCTGTCGAGTAGCTAATCAGTCCTGCCCTTGCCCATGTCTACCGTACTTCTCGTGCTTGACCTTGTTCTTGTTTTAACATTGATCTGGTCACCAAGTGGGACGATACCTTCAGCAATCACCTTTATACTATCCAAAAGTATGAATCCTCAAAAGTACTATTCTCCAATAACTATCCCCACATATTCCAAGGCCCGGGAGACACAAGGCGACCTCACAAAATTTCCATCTTTTTATTCCTGTCATAAACACAGAAATTTACGTGCAATACGTGTGGACAGTCTTGATGAACTAAGTTATTATTTTCATACAGATTTAAGTAGATCGTCACACGGTGGTGAAATGTAGGGAACAAGTCTGTTAGATTAGTGAGCATAAAATGGCTAAGTTTCAAATTCTTGGCTTCTGTCAGTACTTTTTCAATGTCCTTGACTCTTTGGTGTCCAAAATAGGTGTTATCCTGAGACAAATGTCAAGGGGACTCTGAATCATGATGGTTAATGAGGAAAGAACATGGGAGAATACCTCCTAATTTGTTCTTTTTTAAAATTTTATTTTTACTTTGTTTCAATAGCCAATTTTCAGTTATCACCTTTTTCAGGTATTATTTACTTCCTTCTCTTCTCTGCACAGAATCTGAACACTTTAATAATGTTTCTTCATAGTTAGTAGACTCTTATACATTCTCTTTCCATCAACTTAAGTAAATATGGTGTAGTGATAACATAATTCAAATGCATTAATTATTGCATTAATTGCTATGGTTTCAGATAAATCATACTGTCAAAAACCACACATGCGGAGCCAAGCTTTACATCGGCAGTTAAATATTTGTGTGTTAATGGTGACAAACTATCAAATATATAAATTTTAATCCCTGTCTTCCCTAAAAACTCAGTCTCAATCTGTGGAAAGTAAAACCCTCTAAATAACTGGTATATTTTTATTTTAGACTCCTACTTAATGTAATTCTTTATATATGGCCAGGTATAAAGACAGACATGTTGGTTTGCCAGAAAAATTAGAAGAATAATTGAACAAAAATGAGAAATATTTGTGTATTAGTTCTTCCGCTTAACCAGCCATATCATCTCACCCAAGATATTTATCTCCCTGAACATCAATCGTTCATCTATAAAAAGATGAACAATTATTTATCTATAAATACAGTGTATGATTCCTTCCCGTTCTCACAAAGTCCTTTTTGGTTCATGGATGTGAATACACTGCATAATCTTTTGAAATGGCATTTATGGTTCTTTATTGAAACATGGAAACTAATGGGAGTATAGTTGAGGATCTAGACAGAAACGAGAAGATAAGATTGAAATCACAGAGCATAACACAAACTGGGTAGAACTGTAATTTACATCTCATACAGGAAAGTTTAGTTTGGCAGTTGGTTGAAAGACTCAGGCCTAGGTCTTCAGCCATGACCCAGCATTTAGTTAAACTTGGTGCTGGGTCTTCAATCACGGCCAAGGTGTTAGCCACGTCTACGTAACAATATCCAGTGGCAGCACAATAAGGAACTTATGTGCTCATCGTTTTGATGATCTGGATTTGTACTGGGAATTGTGATTTTATCTTACGATGTTTTCAGCCTCATGAAACTTGCTTTATATTTGTTTACAAATATAACGATGCTAACTCATTAGTCAAAGATAACAGAATAAGAACCCTGAATTAATTATCACCATATGGAATCACAAATTTTTAGATTTTTATTTGCACAAAGCACTGGCTAGAGAAAGTCTGCCTTGATCTCAGTATAATGGTTTAAATCTCTGAGAAATACGATTAAGGGCTTTGTTCTGAAAAGGTAAATCATAAATCAATGTCCCCTGGTGTGCTTTATTGTTTGCCTTCAAATTTTCAAGGTCTCTTTGGCCTAGAAACAGAGTATTCCTGAGGTTTGCCTGCCCATCCACCCCTTGGGTCAGTTAGTACAATACTGATAATCAAGAATTATTACATTGCTGATTAAATTGGCATACATGGTCATCTCATTTCAAAATTGCTGATTGGTTAAGACAATCATTTAAATTATTTTTCTGTAGTGTATAATTCTCATATTTTTCTAATCCCATGTTTACTTTTTGGACTCCAAGTAAAATATTGGTTGTGCTTCTTAGTGTGTAATAGATTTAAATAGTCCCTGCATGATTCATGTATGCCCAAAACATTATTTGCTTTTAAAAATCATATTAACTAATGCATAACCATATAAAAATGTACATACTAGTGGAATAGCATCTGTTTGGATACATACACATATTATGTTTAAATCAGACTAAACATGTTTTTCTCCTCAACCATCTTTGTGGTGAGAACATTCAAAATCCTTTTTAATCTTTTTGAAATATATAATACAAGATTGCTTTCTAGAGTCACCCAGCCGCGCAATGCGCCACACTGGATCTTCTTGCTTCTGTTTAAATAGAACTCGTTAAACCACCGATTCTAATTTCCCCGTCCCTCTTGCTCTGCCACCTTTCGTTCCAACTTCTGTGATATCACCCTTTTTAAATTCCGTGTGTGAGTAAGGTCATGCGACCCTTGGCTTTCTGGGCCTGGCTTATTTTACTTAACATATCGATTAAGAGATATTTAGATTGTTTTCATTTCTTGTCTAGTTTGAGTAGAATTTTGCAACTGGAGGGAGGCAGGAGTTCCAGCGCCATTTATTGAAAAGACTGTCAGTTTGCCCATACGTGTTTTTAACATCTTAGATAAAAATTAGTTAGCTATAGATTTTGGGGCTTACTTCCCGGCTCTCTGTCCTGGTACACAGGTCAACATGCCTTTCTGTATGTCAGTACAGCGCTGTTTCTAGCACTCCAGGCTTGAAGCATGTTTTGATGTCTCGTAGTATAAAGCTACTTTTTTTTTTCTTTTTCATCAACATAACTTGCCTTTCAGTGTGTGTGTGTGTGTGTGTGTGTGTGTGTGTGTGTGTGTGTGAGTGCGTGGGTGGGTGCGCGCGCGCGTGAATTTATTTTTTAGTTCCAGTAGTATTTTAGTGGAAAATAAATAATTTTGGTTATTTATGTCAAGTTACATAAAGAAAAGCCATTAATCTATGTACATGTGTGATACTATATCTATATCTTACATATTTGGACTGGTCATAAAACTGTATCACTTGATATGATTCTTTTGTGGATATCTTTTTCTAAAAAAAAAGTAAGTTTAATTTCATTTGTTTTACCTGAATAATTTCTATCATTATCTTTCTTTCAAGTATAGACAGGAGAAAAGCCCCATAGTTCTAGCATAGTTCTACTAACTGAACTTCTATGAAAGTAATAAATTGTTGCCTTCTAACAGCTGAACGATGTGTGGTACAGGAGTTAGCAGTAACTGTAGACAGCTAGACTGATATTCTCACAAAATTCCCAACCAAGTGTTAATAATATATTGTCTGTTTACAACTGAGCATCCTGTATGCCACGCAGAAGAAGCACAACATGCCCGGACCAATTACAGCGCTCTCCGTGTTCATAGATTTCTCCCGTCTCCTGAAAGTCAAAGTATAAAGGCGACGCATGGAGGCAGATATGCATTTGAAAGACCAAAAGAAAGCAAGAATAAATTTAAATAATCATAACAATTTCCACCATATTTTTCTCGTTGTGTCTGGATGCATTTATAATTACTTAATCTTGAAGTTAGAAGCTATTTTGACATGCACTTATTCAAGTAATTTGTTTCTTCATTTTTATACATATTTTTTAAGTATAAAAAAAGCTTTGTTTACATAGAAAGTATGCTGGAAGTGAAGTAACACTATCTCACTTGCAGTGTATGAGGACATGGAAATACCGCTTACTCTTTTCAGGTCTTGGTTACGACGTGCTTACCTATACAAATTTTTGTGAACGTACTGTGAAAATAATTTGAAAATCTTGAAATGCCGCACAAGCATGACGTTAAAAATACTATCTTCCCTCATTTGCAGCAGAACACAGACAAAAATCAGGATGTAAGCTATAAGTTTAGTTGGCTACAGCAAAAACTTTATTGCTTTTTAGATACATAAAAGACTCGGAGAAGGAAAGGAAACTATCAAAAGAAATAGTGAAAAAAATTGCGTAAGCAGACATTCACAAGGGAAAAGAGGTTAAATAGCTATCTAATTATAAAAGCCTTGTGGGGGCTAGAGAATTGCTCTTTCACAAGAAAATAAAAATAAAAATATAAGAGTAAAACAATGTAATCGTAGGTTGAAGTTACAAAATGCTCCAACTGCTGGAAATGCAGAACTAAGACTGTATTCAGCATTGATCACTGAAATGAGAACAGTTAGCGTTTTTCAGAAACATAAATAATGTCCTTGAAGAGAATAATGTTCATGATGTGTCAAGAGATGTTCATACAAATTATTTTTTTCTTTGTGGAAAATAACCCAAAAAATTGAAGTATTTAGAGAAACAATTTAACTGTGGATCTGAATATACATTTTCAGATTTTTCTGGAAGAGGTAACATAATACGACCTTGGTATGACCAAGCAGAGTTAGGTGATGGCTGCTTATAAAAATGGCAGATAAAATTACGTTTGAGATTTATTGAATCAAATATTTCATTAGTATGATAAAGATATTACAAAGGCAGGTAGGAATTTTATCTGAAAAACTTTTTTAAAGCAATATTTTTATAGTGAAACTAAGATGACTCATGCTTAGTACTATAGAATTTAATTGTTTATTCTTTATAGAATCCTGTGTTGAAAAGATATCTTTTCCTTTGACTAAAGCAATATAGAACATTTTGTTATTGGTGGTATCTACTGAATGGCGGTGGGCAGTGTTTGCAATCCTGGGATCTACCACTATAAATTTCCCAGGAATAGTAAGAAAAGAGAAATGCCTATCACATTTGGTTCTTCAAAAATTAAGTGTATATTCCCATCTTTACCTTGATCTTTGATACAAAATCAATATCCGATCTTCCACTGTAGGGAGCCAATCTAGACTACATGTGTGACCTGCACATGAGAGTGCTTATTTTCTAGAAACTTCATGAATATTTAAAATGATCGTATTTTGGACCCCTGTTTGTCATATCCTTATAACAGATAATTTATATATGATATCGTTTATTAAGATAAATGCAGGAACTGGGATGTCAATTTACTAGTTGAGTGCTTACAAAATGTAAGGAAAACTTTAAAAGAAACCCGAACCTCCAATAAAGATATTGTTATATCACAGGGCTTAAAGAGCTCTTTTGAGATCATGAGGTCAAATTTTTAATTTTTAATTTTAATGTAATGCAAATAGATATTAATAAAGAAAATGTAAAGAATCTCCTTCTATAAAAAAATAAAATTTCATAGCAAAATAGTTAAAGAATAAGAGTAGTTACTACACCATGTATCATAATCTTAAAAGAATAGCCAAAATGTTACTGGGAAGACAAGTCGTATAAAAATTATTTGTTGAAAAGTGCACAGTATAATTATTATGCATAAGATGAAGACATGAGAGTTGCAATATATGTCCACATAATGCTCATGAGATAATATGGACACATTTATAAGTTTTTAAAAGGGCTTGGAGATGTAGCTGAATGGTAGATTGATTTCTAGCATACGCAAAACCCTGAGTCCCACACCTAGCACAGCCAGTTATTTTCTTTTTCTTTTGTAAGAGGTTTAGATCATTTGATACCAGGACACAGAACATTATATTTAGGCATAGCTGTTATGTTTAAATTGAAGATTTTATGATTGAGATATGTATCTACCCAATGCTCATGAGATGGTATATATATTTTATAAGAGGTTTAGTATGATTGAAGACAAGGCATAGACCATAGTATTTAGACATGTGTAAAGATATATTGATAAATAAATAAACATATGATTACAAGTTTTCTGTTTCTCCTAGTTTTAATCTTCCTCATTTTCAATATTTAGATTTAGTATAAGAATTTTAATTAGTAAAGATAATGACTAGAACTGAATATAAATGTAAAATTCCTTTCAGAGTTTTTCCCAACTTTTACTTAAAACGGATTAGGGGAAGCACAGAATATATCTCATTCAAATGCTTCATTTTTATAGCCCTGATTTTTGCCTGTTTTGCAGGTAATCATAATTCAGTAATGGAGTATTTTTTCAAAACTACATTCAGGGATATAGAAACCATATGAGGTATAATTATTCGCTTCAAAACCTTTATACTCCAGGGTTCGGGATTTAGCTCAGTGGTAGAGTGCTTGCCTGGCAAGCTCAGGGCCTTCAGTTCAATCCCCACCATCCCATCCCAAAATAAACCTTTGTAGTGCAGTAGTGTGTTATTCCCATTTATTATATAGTTAAACTACACCTTATAAAAATATTACAAAGGAATAAATCAAAGTAGTATACCTATTCTTTTAGAATATAATATAATAAATGACTGGCCATGTTTTGGGAACAAATTAGAAAAGAATGTTTAGGAAAAATAAATTCACCTCTAGTGGAATTGACTCAGCAATTTCACGGCAGGTACATTTCTGAAGGAAATAAAGTCATCTGTAAGAGAATGTCTATTGCTGCACTTGTCACAAAAACTAATATACGAAGCCCATCAAGGTATTCATCAATGAATGAATGAAGACAATATGATATTAAAAAGAGTACTACTCAGTAATAAATAGTAAAATTATGTAATTTGCCACAACATACACAGGACCAGAGGGCAATATGTTAAATGAAATAAATCAGGCTCAAAAGACAGATAGCATGTTCTCATTTGTATTTAAAAATGAAAAATCTGACCTTGTAGAAGTGAAACACAGCACAGTGGCTAGCAGAGCCCGAGAAGGGACTGTGTGTTTGGGGAGGGTGATGAAGAGAGGGTGGTTAATGGATTCACAGGGCAGTTAGATAAAAGATAATTCTTAACCTTCTATCCCACAGTAGGAGAACTATAATTTACAAAAATTGATTTTATATTATTAAAACATTAAGTACATGAGATTTTGAGCCTTTCCAACACAAAAAAGAAATTATACATGTTGGGGATTGGCCAGTTACTCGAATCTGATTGTTACGCATTGTGTACATGAATTAAAATGACATACTGTATGTAAAATTACTATGTCTAAATTTCACAAAAAAATTATTTTAAGGCCATTATAACAGAAAAATGGATTTTCAACTCCAATATAGATCATAAAACTAAATATAAAACTTCTAGAAAAAATATGAAAAAAATCTAGGAGACAGGATTTGATGTCGAATGTTTACTACAACAAAAAAGAGCATAATTCATTAAAAAATAAAAATGAACAGAACTCTACTAGATAAAATAAACATACAAAAAGCTCTCATTTTGTGAAAGACATTGTCAAGAGAATTCAAGGTAAGCTACGGCCTGGGGAAAAATATTTGTAAAAGGCAAATAAATGACTTCTATTCAGAATACACAAAAATTTAAAATTTCAAAATTGGAAAACATGAAATCTAATTAAAAATTGGGCAAATTATTTAAGCTACCTCATCAATGAAAAGATGCAGATGGAAAAGAAGCATATGAAAAACTGTTCGACTTAAATTGTTATTAGATGAGTGTCATTTATAATGACAATCATAATTTTGGGGTGCTGGGGATTGAACTCAGAGCATTGTGTTTGCTAGGTAAGCAGTCTAGCACTGAGTTAAATTCCCAACCCTCTCGTGCTCTTTTTAAAAATGAGTTTCTTGCGATTTTCTAGGCCATAATTAAGTCCAGTTCGAACACTGTCTCTTTTAGTTTATCTAAGGAGATGATTTGTTCTAGCTTCAGAAGATGTATGTAGTAGGAGAGGGGATATGTATGTGTCTGTCCTGTATTAGTCACCAAAATTTCAATAAGTGCCCCATTATTAATTCTTTGGGTTTTGTTATTCTTTTCAAAATTTCAATTTTACCAGTATAGATCTTGATTATGTTTTCTCTTGTGTGTTTTCTTTGGATGATGGTTGCCAGGGGTTTGTGGAGAGGAAGAATAGAGAATTTTTGCTTAATGGGTATAAAGTTGAAATTGCACAGTCTAGAAATCTGCTGTATACCTTAGTAGCTACAATTAATGGTATGGTATTGTACATCTTATAATATTTTAAAGAGGATATATCGTATGTCCAATATTTTACCACACATACACACAGCCCCCAAAAAGAAGGTAAAAAGCACATAAGTAAATTTTGAGAGGTGATAGACATCTTTAGTACTCTGTTTGAGATGTTATTATAGATGAATAGATATATCCAGACTCTTTAACATTTACACATTAAATGGTCACATCTTGTACACATCAAACATATGTCGATAGGATTTGAAATGCTTACAGCCAAAGAAAGAATTAGAGAAAAGAGAGCAAGACAGAAAAGAAAAAGAAATGCCAGACAAGCAAATGATGGGAAAATCACAAAACTACGATTAGAGATTTGGTACCCATCCATTCATTTTTCATTACAAAAATTATCACAGAGGTCCTGAGGCAGAAGCATAAAAGGAGGTGACAGTATTAGCAAGGTCATTTAAAACAACAACTGGCTCCATTCAAGTTACACCACGTGTATTTAAAGTGACTTCATTAAAAAAAAAAGGAAGTGATTTTTAAATTTTTCTCCCTTTTTTTTTGGCTGTGTTTAGGGCAGATAATAGAGTGTTACCTTAAAAACTCAGCTCTTAAACGGGAAAAAGTCAAGGTGAACCAATCTCTGTCACAGTTCTTTGGATATTTTTAGCACTGTCGAAACTGAGGTCTCCGGAGTTCCTTGCTGAGGTATATAAATTGGTACCCAGGGAGATCTTATAAATTATTATCCATATCATGAGAATAAATTTGGGAACTGTAAATAATTACTCAAGAGTAAGATGTATGAATGAACACTGCCCAGGAGAAGCCAGGATTCAGTAACAACTGAATTATCACCTTAGTTCTCCTAATATTAATATTGGTCTCTATTGCTTCTGTAACGAGGTGACTACTTGAAATGCAACATTGTTAATTGTCATGACAGTGTCACTTTCCAAGTTAAGGACACAGGAAAGACTTGAAAGCTATCAAGCAAAAGAAAAGCTGTCTTAATTCTGCTTCGATTCCTACAGATCGTTTTTCTATGTCCTGTATTTAATGTCATTTTGACATCCAAGTGTCTTCTGCTCCAGGAAATTGATTACTTCTATGTAAATGTTATTGGAGTGTATTTATTAGTAGGCCAGTTCCATTTACTGTGGCATCCTGTTATAAAAATTATTAATGCCTTCGAACAAACTGGGGAGTGCAAAACTTGGTATTCTGAATAAAATTTACATAAACATTTCCTATGAAATTGTTAAACAACAAAGTCAACAAGAAGTATTTTCTAAATTACATTTCCTCACACTTTTTCTAAATCTATTCTCTAAATTAGACTTAGATTATAGTCAAATCAGCTGCTAATGGATTATAATGTGCATAGCATTTTATAAAGCTAAATGCCATTTTTTTCTAATTTAGATAATAAATTAGAAATTCAAAACTATAGATTTCACCCACTGTAAAAGAGAATTTCCTGGGGAGAAATTGCATAAAAACAACAGGAAGAAAATTAATAAATGAGAAAAAGACAGGATATTATGCTAGCACAATTAATTAATGATTTATTTTGCATATATCTATTTTTTCTAAGTACTTCAATTCACGAGCGGAAAAATCCCTTCAATTTCCATTACCTATCACCATGGAAACCATTCACTATAGTTCATTTTCCCTGCTGCATAGCTAAATCTACCTAATTGTGGGGACTTCACATTATGTCAACATTCCCTTGCAAAGGAGAAATCCTTTATCTTGTAGAAAGGATAAGTAGAGGCGATGGCTGAAAGGAGATTGGTAGTTGTATGGATTATGATAACATGGTATCAATAACCTGTCACTAATCAGTTTTGAGTGTTCTTTTCTATAGTTAGGAATTTATCAACCAAAGATTTTATCAAATGGAATAGAGACATAATCTTTAGCAGAAAAACAATTTTTTTTATTTAAAAGTTTTCAGAACAAATGCATTTGATTTGTCTTATTGGTAATTTTCTTGTAATAACACAGGAATCAATACATATGCATCTCAGTAGTCTTACAGCTGTTTTGTTGATGAAATATGGTGGATGTATACACACAGGATGGCCCAGTGGACCTTTGTTATTGCTTTAATAATCTCAATATTGAAATACATTCTAATCAAGTATAGATGAGACATTGAAAAATTTACAGTGTGTGTTATTAAAAATTGTCATGTATTTTTCCAATAAAATCCATGAAAGTGAAACATGATATCAAGTCCATTTCCATGTATTATTTATAAAACTATAATATTTATAAATTGTAATGTAGTTGTCAATAGTTTGACACTGATCATAGTTTGTGATGTTTCTTCTGGCTTTGGAACAAATGTTTAGGCAAATAAATTTTTTAAACCATAATTAAAATTGTTACAAGCTTTAAATTAATTTTATACGAATGTTACTAAATGAATAAATTTAAACAATGCACAAAATTGGTATTTTTCCTTATTGAATAATCAAATTCATGCTTTCAAAGTTTTCTTTTTCAGTATTAAATCTAAAGTACTCTGTCTTGAAATGAGTTCCAGAGATTCCTGCAATTGCCTGAAACCACACAAGTGCAAGAAGGCAAACCAATATTCATATTGCTCTTAAATGTGCTGGTTTCACTATTTTTCTCAGACGATTGTATTTTATAGTGCACTGAACCTATAGATTGTTGGGGGAGAATTAATTTCCTGAGTCCTCAATATGCAAACATGTTCTTTTTCTTCACTTATTTTTATCTTTGAATCTTTCATTAGTATTTTTTAGCTTTACACCTGTGAATTCTATGTGTATCCACTTACTTTATGACATTTGTTTTCTACTGACAAGGTATATGTAATTTATATATATGTTTAATTCAATTTCAAGCTATTTATTTCAAGCATAGAGAAATGAAACATTTTTTGTAAACAGAATTTATATCCTGCAAACTTACAAAAATTTATTTGTTTCTGGTTGCTTATCCTAAAAGTATTTTGATGTTTTCACGTAGGAAATTTTGTCACCTCTTTATAGAGACAAAATGAAATGTCCCTTTCCAATATGTATGCTTACTAGTTTTTTTCAATTCCAAATAATTACAAGCTCCATTTCAATACTAAATAGGATTAGTGCAAAAACACATCCTGTGTTCTCAAACTGAGGAGAAAATAATTGTCTTTAATAGTGCAGTTCGTTAAATCCGTATAGTAACTTAGGAAGTATAGCCATTTTCACTATGTCGGTTCTTCCTACCCAAGAACATGGAATATCTTTCCATTTTCTGATCTCCTTTTCAATTTCCTTTTTTAGAGTACTGTAGTTTTCAATGTAAAGATCTTTCACTTGCTTTGTTAGATAGATTCCTAAGTATTTAGACACCATATCTAAGAGACCTTGCCGAATTCATGGCCTGAAAGATTTATACTCATTTTTCTTGTAAAAGTTTTATAGATTTAGCTCTTCTATTTAGATTTTGACACATTTTGGGTTAAATTTTGTACAATGTTTGAGGTAGAAGACCAACAGTTATGTATGTGTGTACATATATGTATCTAGACACCTCAACACTATTTGTTGCAAAGCTTATTGTATCCATGATATAGTTGTTTTGATACAATTGTAACAAAAATCAAGATGAATAAGATGCACAGTAGCAACTCTACTTCATTGATTCATGTTTGTCCTGAGGTCAGTATCACTTTGTATGGATTACTGTAGGTTTGCCATAAGTTCTGCAACCAGGATGTGAGTTGTCTATTTGATTTTCCATTTTAAGATTGTATTACACAAAATTTCTAATTTTATTATTCTTATTTTATTCTTTTTGAGGCCTTCACAATTATAACTGTTTCCTCCTTTCATTTTCAGATTTTCATTGCAGCTCTATACAAGTACAATTGATTTTCTGAATTTTTGTCATATATCCTACAGTCTGAATGAAAGTTATAAGACTTAATACTGTCCTGTGCATTTCTATCCACATGGCGAAGAGAGATAGTTTTATTCACATAATACTTATCAGTGTATATACTGGTCTTTTGATATCATAGTTCATGGAAATATGACAGGAAAAGGGAAAGTAGAAGTGATGAAAAGTAAAAACTTAATCAAAGTAGGAATTTTAGGTTTCAGGAAAGAAAAACCTCATATTTCTCGTTCTATTCTGTGCCCACAGATCTCGATTTTCACAAACTCAAGTGCAAATTTCCACCTGTCTGCTAATACCTTAACCCTAAGAAATGAAGACTTCATAATATATATTTCTCCTCTTCTGTAAGAGAAAGAAATGACTATATTATTTTAAATAAAATCAAATTGTGTGTGTGTGTGTGTGTGTGTGTGTGTGTGTGTGTGTGTGTTTGGCCAGGTAGTATAATTCAAGTATTAGTGTCAAGTATTAGTGATCAAATAACAATAAACAAAATATAGCGACTCACAATAGTTCAATTACACGTCAAAGTACATAAACACATACCACGGGTCTTATACACCCTTTTTCCTTTTCCTAAGAAAACAGAAAGCCTTCTGGATTTTTGTTTCTTTCGGAAACTCAGCCAATGAGTAGTAAATATACACTGAAAATCCACCTTACCTGAGTCCATTATTGTTTCTCAGTCTATAAACTTACAGCAGAAGATTCCTAAGATTCCTACAGCTGCTGTTTTGGATTTACATCAAATCTCCAGAATGATTTTACTCATGAATAAACTGGCAATTTTAGAGACATCAAATCCTGCAGGGCCCAAACCAGCCCTGCATGAGAAATAAACATGGAAAAACAAGAACAACAAAACTGCCAGGTGATTTTCTAAGGCAGAGTCCTACAAATGTTCAAATTGCATACAGGCCACAGCATTATATTCTGAGAGAAGCCCAACCTTATTTCTGCTCCTAATCTTGCCATTAACTAACTTTGACCACCAGGCAGTTGTAATTTCTGTGAATCAGTTTTCTTAGATATGTATTTATAAGATGGACTAATGTTTAAATTCCTTCCAAATTTTAAAAAATATTAAGTTGCCCTAGACATTCTCTTCTTTAAGATATTTTCATACATTTGGAAAGTATTCTTGCATCCACGCTGCCTTTTTCTTTCCAAATAATTAATTGCAAGGAACATACACATCTCTCTGAATCCCAGAATTTGTGGACACACATTAATGTGTGCATCTGTTCCTACACCTCTCTTGTCATACGTAACATATGTAGTACTTTCAAATTAGCTCTCTTCCAAACTGTATGTACAATTAAGATATTGAACACCACCGTGAGTAGCGAAGTGGCTGTTCTCATATTCTCAGAGAGAGTGTACTGAAGATTCTTCCTCAGAAGTTTGCATGACTTTACATTTCATTTTTCTCCCCAAGACTAAAGGCTGCACTTTTATCGCTTAGTCTGTTGTATTATTTAGAATGCTAGAATAGGTTTCTAACTCAATTTCTGCTTAAAATCTTTATGACCCTTGGCATGATACTTCACCTTTTATCTAAGTTTTATCATCATAGAATTTGTTTTTGCCAGGAGTAAATGTATAATACATACGTAAGTGTTTTATTTGATAATCTAATTTGGTGCCTGCAGGAAAACAACATTATTCTCCTCTATCTCTGTACTTTTAAATCCTTCCCTGGATGAATTCTTGGGCAAAGCCTACAGCTATCTCATAATATTCTGGTGTATTAAAAAATAATTACATTGTTTCCAGGTGTTAATAGTCAAATTCCACCTAATATCTAACTTCTTTTATATTATCTTTTGTTTATTCTACCCTATTAGATTTTAAACTCTTTTTAAAGAGGCACTTTGTCTCAATACTGATGAAAATTTCTCATATTTCCACAATTTCTTTTACTTCTATTATAAAAGCAGCCAGTAGAAGACTCGGTACCTGAGTGGAGAAGCACACAGTATAACGCTGAACCTTGAACTAAGATTCTGGTTGTAATGTGTATTAGCTTTCTGACCTTCAGCGATGACTTAATGAAATCTGTACCGTAGGTTTCACACCTACATTTTGAAGATAATAGGACTGGCCTCATAAAGTAGCGGTTAGAGTATAATAAATTAGTATAACTAAAGCACTGATGATAAGAAGTAGCTCTTCATAAATACTGAAAAAAAGTAATATGGACACCTAAATTTAAAAAATGTAAGCTAGAGTTTTCATAATATTAATTTATATAAAAACTGAAAAAGTTAGGCATTAAGCACTTAGCAACCCTCAAATTGTAAGCTAGAGTTTATAAATTTCAAAGGACTCTTGGGTTGTAAACTAGAGTCCAAGTTGGCACCCAAATGTGCTTGAGACCAAGTACTGTGTTCCTGTATCAGACATTTACCATGATTTTAGTATGCATTTGTTTTATTCGGTGAAGGAATGCATAATTAAAGTGACTTAATTTAAATTACTCACAGGAGTCTTTGGCTCAAACTAAAGACTTCTCTTAGCATAATTATACAAGGTCCAGTATGCAAGAAACATTCCTCTCTCTTTCACCAATAAGATTATATTTCTGGCACCAAAAAGCCTATTCATGTCACTGCTTTAATGAAGTTACAGAAGTAAAACTGGGATTTTCCAGATAGGTCAGTTTGTTCTATTGCTTCTTCAACCAAGCTTCTTTCACTAACCTGGTCAGCTGCTCCCAGGGCACAAACTTGATACCATTACTGTGGCAACATTCCAACTGCTTAATGTTCAGCACTTTTAACAATTCTATCAATTACACAACACTGAGATTAAAGTGTGAAACACTTTGACACAAGGTTAGATGAGTTAGATCTACAAGGACAACCAAAACTTCTCATCTAAGGAAGCTTCCCCGTACAGTGAATGACCTGGTTATCAGCACATTGCCTATAGTTGTGTCTTAGCACTTCAGCCACTATTCTGGACTCTCTGGTTTGATTTATTTCTCAAAGATACATTTAAAAATCTTATAAAAGTAGCCAAAAATATGTCGTATTTTTTGGTCCAGCCGCTCATTAACAATTAGCTAATGACAGTGTTGCATGGTTTCCGACATTTGGAGTGCCGTATTTCTTCTGTGTCCTGAATAAAATTCTCCTGGCCGAGGCTCTGTAGTTTCTCCTGAATTATCTCACAGATGTGGTGCTTAAAAATCAACTTGATGTATCCAACCTTAATACAGAGTATTTCGAAGTCAAATTTTCATATTTTTATCTGTATCCTACTCAACATGATGAAATGTTTTGATTTTTCAGTCAATTTATAAATATCTAAAATCTGACACTTGAAATGTTTGATTCAACCACAATAATGGAGCTTTTTGTACAAATGCAAACACATTAATACAGCAGGGAAGCAGGGTTTGAGCCAGTTTATAGACCACAAGACATAATTTTCCTAAAAACAAATGGCGTGTTCAGTTCAGCTACTAACACCGTGACAGTATAAACAACTAAAAGATAGAATTGTTGCCAGGATTTCCACTTTGCTTGCTAATGATTGAAAGAAAATTCATTGCACTACCATCAGGAGATGTAGGTATTTAGAATTTATACTTTTTGAAAGGAAACGGCCACATAAAACCAAAAATGTGTAGTCATGTCCTGGGTTGTATTTCAAAAGATATAAAAATAAACTATAATAATTTGGTATTCATTTATAATTTATTCATGTTTTTCCATTTGGAAGAAATTCCTCTACTGTAGATTTGAAAAGTCAAATATTTGCACTTTTTATTTCTCAGCCACACAAATGAAAAAAGGCTAGGAAAAAATAATCACTTTTCTAGTCATATATTGTTTTGCTCTCTATTCAGCTGGAAGTGTAATCTCTTGGGAAGGAGGTATGATGTCAAAAATATGTCCTGGTTGAGAAAAATGCATTCAAACAGTATTTTTACATGGCTTTTTTTCCTGAATATTATGTTCAGTGTATAAATTTACCAGGTCTGTAAATTACCTTTCCTTTTGTTTTTAAGTTCATACAACTTAAATTTTTTGATTTTCATTTGTTTTTTGCTATCACTATTTTAGAGTGAATATTCCTAAATTTCTCTGCAGTGTCTGTCTGACTTTTTCATTCTACTTACTCAAAATTGTTGTGCCTGGAATATTTAACAAAACACTGATGATACTCATAAAAGTAAGTTCACACACAGATGGTAAACTAAGTGGAGAAAGAATGTTGCTCAGCTTTCTAGTAGGCTGCCACAGTATTCCATTGCAAGGTTAAGGGGCACTTAAAGTAATATAGACCTTCGTATCCATTTAAGACTCAGGAGGCGGATGTACACTAAATAGACTTCAGCCTGCCCCCAAAACACACTGCCTACACGATACGATGTATATGGTATACACACACATACATATATGAATACACACAGTTGCTAACCATACACTACTCTCCTTGCTGAAGTAAATTTGCTTTCCTTCTTTTTAAACTTTTTATGAATTTGGTGAAAGAATTAAAATCTTTTTCTCCACATTTTAATTTATTAGTGCACATTAGTTATACAGATTAATGGGCTTCATTTTGGCAGATTTACACCTCCTTTAGCCATCGTTATCCCCCACCACTATCCTTGTCCAGTCACACCTTTATTTCACATTTTTGTGGGATTTTAATACGTATAATATATTTTCAACAGATTGTGTGTCTGATTTGTTTCACTTAATATCATGATCCCAAGGTGCAGCATTTTGCTATAAATGACACAAGCTTATCCTAATTTATGGCAAAGTAGTACTCCACTGTGTATAAACACCATGTTGTCTTTGTCTATTCATCTGTTCATGTACATAATCTGCTTCCAAGGTTTAGTTATGAGTTGTGCTACTATAAATATGGGTATCCATATGTCACTGTAATATGATGTCTTTAACACTTTGGGAAAGATATCTAGAGGGGAATAGATTAATCAAATGGAATTTCCAGTTTGTATTTTTGAGCAATCTCCATACTGATTTCTGTAATGGTTGTACTGGTTTGTATTCCTATGAACAGCATAGCATTTTTTTTTCCCTTGAAGATAGTCATTCTTTCTGGAGTAATATAGAATCTCAGTGATATTTTAATTTGCATTTCTCTAACAACCAGCAATGTTGGGATCTTTATGTGTTTATTGTGTTTTTATACTTCGTCTGGGAGGTGTCTGTTCACTTTAGTTCCCAATGTTTGAATGGGTCTTTTAACTGGGGAGGTGTAATGAGGCACCCCACATTTCTAGAGAAGGAAGGAAAATCCAAACCCAAATCTAGTACAAAGGAAATTATAAAGATCAGAGCAGAAATTAGTGAAATTAAAACTAAAGAAACTATATAGAATATCAATTAAGCAAAGACCTGGTTATTTGAAAGAACAAACAAAATGCACAAACCCTTAGCCATTCTTGCCAAAAAAAGGAAAGACCCAAATCAATGTAATTAGAAATGGAAAAGGATAACTAACAACAAACACTACCAAAATTCAGAAGACTTTTAGTAACTGCTTTGAAAATTTGTATTCCAAAATATTGGAAAATTTAGAAGGATACATTTGTAAGTATATATGAATTATGATAACTGAACCAAGAAGCTATACAAATCCTGACTAGCTCAATAGTAGGCAATGAGATTGATGCAGAGATATTAAAAGAAAACCTACCAACTAAGAAATGCTCAGATTCCATGGATTCACTGCTGAATTCTACAAGAAATTCAGGAAAGCTATAACACCAATACTGCTTAAACTATTTGTATACTTGATGATAAATATTCTGATTGGAGTGAGACAGAATCTCGGTGTGGTTTTGGTTTTCATTTTGGTAAGAAATGTGGGACTTTTTTTATATATATATATTCTTGGCCATTTGTCCTTTTTTTGAGAAGTGTCTCTCCAATTCATTTGCCCATTTATTGGTCTTACTGTTTAATTTTTTTGGTATGTTTTGAGTTCTTTATACATTCTCAATATTATTATTTTGTCAGAAGAATGTCTGGCAAAAATGTTTCCCCCCATTCTATAGACTCTCTCTTCATCCCACTGGTTGTTTCCCTGTTTGGGCATATTTCTATTTTGGGAAATAGTTTGAGGAACATAGATTCTAGTTATGTTTAAAAGTTTGTCAAAATTCAGCAGTAACCCTTTCTGGTCCTGGGCATTTCTTTGGTGTGAAACTTTATTACTGCTTTAATTGGTTTAAATGTCATTGATGTATTTAGGTTTTTAATAGCCTCTTCGTTCAATTTTAGGAAATAATATGTATGTAGAAGTTCATCCATTTCTTCAATATTCTCCAGTTAATTAGGATATGGGATTTACATGTAATCCCTGATAATCATCTTGATTTCAATGAAATCTGTCTTAACATTCCCTTTTCCATCTCTAGTTGGATTCATTTGAGTCTTCTCTTTCTTTTGCTTGGCTATCAGTTTATCAGTCTTATTTAATCAGTCTTTTTTATCTGTTCAAAGAACCAACTCTTTCTATCATTAATCCTGTGTATTCTTCTGTTGGTCTCTATCTCAGTAATTTGAGCTATAAACTTTATCATTTGTTTTCTTTCTATTGGGTTTGATTTTGGTTTGTTCTTGTTTTTCTAAGATCTTGAGATGCATTATTAGGAAATTGGGATCTCTCTGATTTTTCAATATAGGTATTCAGAGCTATTAACTTTCCTCTTAGATCTGCCTTTTTTATCCCAAAGATTCTGGTATATTGTATTTTTATTGCTATTTTATTGTAGGAATTTTTTTTTAAAAAATCCTCTCTGATTTCATTAATAACCTACTGGTAATTCAAATGTGAACTGTATAATCTCCGTGTTTGTTTTCTGTGGTTTCTCATAATGTCAATTTATAGTTTCATTCCATTATGATCTGATAAGATACAAGAAATTATTTCAGTTTTTATATTTCTTAAGGCTTGATTTACATCCTAATATAGCATCTATTTTTGAGAATATTCCATTAACTGCTGAGAAGAAATGTATATTTGTCAAATAGAAAGTTATGTAAATATCTTTTAAGTCCATTTGATTTATGGAATACTTTAACTATGATGGATTTTGTTGCTTTTTTTTTTTCTTGGAATATTTTTTGTCTGGATGACCTATCTATTAGTGAGAATGGAGTACCAAATTCATCTTTTAGTATTCTCTTGGGAGCTAAGTGTCCTTATATGTTTAATAGTGTTTCTTCTATGAATTTGGGATATCAATGTTTGGTCCATGTATTTTAGCAACTGCTATATCATCTTGGTGAATTGTTACCTAGATCAATCTGTAGCAGGCTTCTTTTTCTCATCTGTCTAGTTTTGACTTAAAGTATACTTTATCAGATGTGAGTGGAGCTAACTGTGCTTGCTTTCAGGCTCTCTTTGCATGAGATGCTGCTTTTCTTCTCTTAACTTTCCATTTGTGGATGCCCTTGCTGGTGTGGTGTGTTTCTTGTCAGCAGCAATGAGTTGGGTTTTATTAGTTAACCCAATCTGTCAGTCTGTATCTTTTAATTGAAGAATTAATATCATTTACATTTAAGTTTATTATAGAAACATATGTACTATTTCCTGTCATTTTCTTTTTTTATATTTGATAATTTCATAATTCTCAAAAGCTTAACTACTCTTCATCTTCCATGTTCAGAAGTCCTTCATTTTTGCAAATCATTATTAGTTGTAATGAATTTTTTAGTTTATGGTTTCTTGGGAGTTTTTTATTTCTTCTTGAGTTTGGGGGATCTGCTTTATTGCATATGGTAATCTAGGCAGACTCTTAGTTTCTTTTTAGGAATTGAAGTATGTTTTTCAATGTCATTCTGAACTTAAGTGCTTCTGAAGAGCAGTCTCAAATTATTCTGATGGGTTTGTCTGTATGAGAAACTTAACATTACTCCTTTGCACCTTTGAATGTGTTTTTTGTTTGTTTGTTTGTTTGTTTGTTTGTTTTGTTTTGGGTTTTTTGGGGGGGGTTTTTTGTGGTTTTTTTTGCTTTCTCTGTAGTCTTGCTACATTAACCTTAATGTGTTATGGTCAGATTCTTTTCTTGTCATGCATATTCCTGACTATGCTGATGGTGGGAAAAGCCAATGTACCACAGAGTTCTGTGCTGGAAGGAGGCAGCAAGAGGAGCCAAGGAATCCTGGGGGCTCAATCTCTGAACTTTTAAACCCAGTCCTCTCAGAAAACTACATGTGATAAGCCTGGCTCCTCACCACAGAAGGTGGTGCTGCCAATCACTGGGTCCTCTGGAGGCTGAGGCTGCTACTTAAACTTCTCAAGGGGTCAGGGACTAGCCTGTCCTCTCTCTATGACCATTTCTTGTAGCTATCTTATACCCACTAACTGCAGCAGGGTGACCTTAGAGACACATGGAAGATGCAGAGCAGTTAAGCTTTTGAGAATTATGAAATTATCAAACATTTAAAAAAAGGAAATGACAGGAAATAGTACATATGTTTTTATAATAAATTTAAATACAAATTATATTAACTATATTAGCTGCATTGTTATGAAGTCAGTGTACCTATTAAAACAACTTCGGTAAATATAAAAGTCCTGTGACTTTTCATTCTCACTGTAGCTCAGTTTTAAACTAATGGCTTTTCAAAATGACTCCTGACTATGCCACTACTAAATATGATGTGTGCTATAGTGGATTTCCTCTCCAAAGGTAGACAGCCTCATGGGAGGAGTTAATTTCAGAGTAATACCCCACACTATATTTGTGGGTCACAAAAAAAATGGGGTTTTCCATTTTTCTTTTTTTAAATTTTATTTTAATGGAACATTTTAGAGGTACATAGTGATAACATTCATCATGGGGGGTTTGTACCTGTACATGATATATCTTGTTTCTTCTTTTTTTCCCATTCCCCTCCCCTCACCCCCTCCTCCCTCCCTATTTACAAAAGCTTTGCTTCCATTTTTTTTTCTATTTCTTATTTCTCTTGTCCCTCAGTTTCTTTCCCCTTCCCCCTCCCTTGTTCCATCTCCCATTTGTACATTTTCTTCCCTTTCCCAATATAATACATTTTAGTCTTTATTTACACTTTCAGTTTCTTGCATCTTGGGACCATACTCTTAAGTGAAATAAATCGGACACACATATTTAAATACCGCATTGCTTCTCTGTTTTTTTCGTTTTTCCTGGCACTAGTGGTTCTGGTCCATTGTTTATCACTGGGACTGTGGCTTTCTCTGGAATTACTTCCATTTGGAGAGTAAGGTTCCCCTTCTAAGCCCTACTCATGGTTAGTGTTCCAGACTGCCTTATTCTGTTTTTCTTAGTTGTCTTCATTTTCTCCATGATTTTCAGCTTTCTTGATGACTCTTTCTTCTCAGAAATCTACTTCTATTTCTCCTAGATAAGCAGTTATTTTTCAAGGGTCTAATTTCTAGGTCCCAAAGTAGCTGTGATTTGCTACTGACTTCCACGTTGTCATCTTGAAGTTCCAGCTTTCTTATACTGTTAAGAAAACCAATTTTATTTTGTTCCTCTTGAAAGGAGTGTCAACACAAAAATATTTGTTGGCAAGTTTATTTTTAAGAGATTTATATATAAGGTGGACCTTGCTTTCTAAATAAAAGAAATTCATCTCAAATTTTAATTTCATGCATTCATATGATAATATATTTTAATATATAGTTGTGCTAAGTATCTCTAAAATTTAAGTCAGATGATGTCGAGGTTTATCTTTTTGTATGCAATATAAATCCAGATGTCATTATTCAATACAGTTTTCTTCCATAGTTCTTGATTTTCCTATGTCCTATTTCATTATCTAAGTACAAGCTTTTCAAATTTTTGGCAAGAGAGGACTTATTAGAAGTTCAAGCAGTAAGATATAGTATTCTAAAGTCAACACCTTAGGAATCAATTGCTTCACGCAGCTGCTTGAGGTATAGGGAAGAAAATGAATTCTATGTTCAAATACATGTGTGAACATTGGAGATGGTTAAATAGTTCAATAACCAGTATTTTCTGAACTTCAAAAGGTGTTGAATACAGCATCCCCATGCCAGAATATCTATAAACATATTGAAAGATGTATTGCCGTTCTCATCTGTTTTGTGGCTAATAGTAATGCAAAGAATCCTCATTATTGTTGTCAACTCAGGGAAAATTTTTCTAATCACAGATTCTGATTATTTTCAACAAGCATAAATAGTAGATGCCTACATAATATTTTAGAAAGTTTTCTCTATTATTTATTGACATGTCAAGGCACTACACTCACTAAATTGAGAGATATTATTAATGCATTCAATTCATTCATAGATCAAGGGTTTTTTTGTCAGCTGCATTGTTATGAGGTAAGTGTACCTGTTAAAACAATTTTGGCAAATATAAATTTTCAACATGGATAACATCTGGTATTTAGGTATAGACAGATGGCTCCAGTGTAGATGTTTTCAGATATTTGGCTACTCATCCATTGTACCATAAACCATGGGTATACCCAAAAGCTCTTGAGCTAAAGTAGAATGATGTAAAATTTTCTTAGCAATCATGGAGGATCTTAATGATTTCACACACACACACACACACACACACACACACACACACACACACATGCCCACACACATTTATATAAAGAATTACTAAAACTGCACTTAACTAATTTTTGCATACAATTTTGATTATATTAAGTATGTAAAGGATAAATTAGTAAATTAAATATGATCATAAGCATGATGTTAACTACATCCATGACAAACATAACTAGTATTTCTTCAGAGTGCTCTAATGTACGAGTTTTCTAAATTACATAGCTAAAGATAGATGTAGATGTAATATTCAGAGTTCACCATGCTGCTGTCTCCGTAAAAAGCTGCTATGTCATATTGTGTATTTTATTATAGGCTTGCATTGTTCCCCTTTTGAGACCAGAGAAGGGGCAGCATGTGTGGCAGAGGTATTCTGGGGTTAAACAAACCAGAATATGAATATCTATCTATCTATCTATTTATCTATATATCAACTATTTATTTATTTATTTGAGACAGGGTCTCACTATGTGGTCCAGCTGGCCTTGAACTCACTGCGTAGCACAGGCTGGCCTCGAGCTCACAGTGATGCTCTTGCCTCAGCCTTTTGAGTGCTTGGATTATAGACATGTGTCACCATACCCAGCTGGGTTATGAGTTTTTAAAGGTCTATTCTTATCTTCAAGTTTACAAGAGAGTCACACAAGATTAATATAAAGTAACATCTGTCAATTTTCTTAGTAGACTAATGAATTCACATTTGACCTATGTCTCAGAATTTTAACATTTGTTCCTTTGATTATCTTAATGACAATATGAGGAACTTGTCACATCAGATATTTGACAATCAAGAGTTTTGTATTTCCAAAACTTTTATGATTACAAAGTCAAAGGCATCACGCTAGATCTCTTGCAGAATGCATATTCCCTGGTTGAATTCCTTCACCTCTTTGGCCTTTTCTTTAAAGTCCTCATGACCATTTTACCTACAGGATCTCATACTCACCACGTTGGAAAATTTCAAGATGGTTTCATTGCAATGTGTGTGCTAATTTGCTAGGGTTTTATTTAAGGACCATTTGAACAATTTATGTCTTTGTAGCAAACTCTTAGCAATTTTATCCCCTACAATATTTTCATAGACTTTAAAAGTGCACAATTTATGAAACCACAAGTTTTTGGATGTTGGGAAGAAAGGATGCAGGGAAAATGATACAATATTTCCCCTAGTCCAAAAACAAAGTCACAAGCATTAGTTCTTTTGATTTAATAATAACTTGAAGAATGTTAATTTGCAGATTTATAATAAACCTTATTTGGTTGCTTGTGAAAAAATCAAGAGATCTGGACATAGGAGTATTTTCTACCATATTTGGGGATGAATTAGCATTGGCCCTTTCAGAATGACATGCATTCTTCTATTGCTCACTTTTCCTACATATGATGATATGCTGAGCCGGGGCAGTTGCTTAAGTGACTTCTCTGTTTCTGTAGGTCTTGGAGGACAGTGACTATATCCTCCTTGTGACACTAGACTCATCTCCAGTCGCAGGTCTATGTCCTGAGTCATGCCTCAATACACATAGTATCCTCATTTTAAACACTCTTTCTATTATTTTTCTTTTCAATTATTTTATCATTTTGCACTAGTCTAAATGATAATCTTGCTGAAATCTGCACACTCTTTCAGATGATAAAAGCAGCTAATTTGCATCCACTCTTCTGCTCATTTTATTTATTTATTTATTTATTTATTTATTTATTTATTTTTGGTGCCGGGGATCGAACTCAGGACCTTGTGCTCGTGAGGCAAGCACTGTAACCACTGAGCTAAATCCCCAACTGCTCTTTTTTTTTTAAATTATACACAAATCTTTGTTGTAGCACAAAAGGAAGAGGCCAAAGTAAATTGTGAGAATTATTTTTTTAAAAAATAGTATAGGTAGCTATTACAGCTAACAATCACCAGTTATTTTCAAAGATCATTTTCTGTGTATTTATACCTATCTATATGTTTTTCTTCTGCAAACATTTCACAGTGCTATGTGGCCAACCATAGCTCTTTTGTGGTGAAGAGAATGATCAGATGGCTGTATTGTTTCAGGAATCACAGTCTTGGTTTTACTGTTTACATAACATAGACTTTGAATTGTTTTAATTTTAATACAGATGACAACATTAAAACCACTTTGCAGAAGTATAATAATGAAATTAAAATGTGAAAATAAACACTTCGGTACATTTCTAGCTAAAACTGTAGGTGATAGTAATTACTAGTTTATGCCTTATCATTTCAATCCAAGAACTTTTATAACAGTTGTTTCTCATACTCAACCAAGGTTTTAAATATACTCTGAACTCAGTCTGTACCTCTCTGAGTACGTTACTTAGATCTCTGTGCCCTGGAAGAACTGTCTTTCAATGGTTATTGTACTAAGTAAATCCCTAGCCTCTCAGGTAAATGAGTTGGTGCTAAGGAAATACTGGCTTCTGTTTATCCCAAATGAGATATAAGCATGAATATAAGGATAAAATAAATAAGAATAAAACATAAGTACAAGGTCACAATGCCTGTCCTATGCCAGCGATATTATCTATCTGTTATCTCTAATCTTCAAAAACCACTTCATCAGGCAAGTTTTACATCTTTGGTCAATGACACATTAAATCTAATTGCTGGAGCAGAGCACAAGGTCAAATTTGTTATTTTTAATGTCTATCTAAGGACTTTTTGCTATATAACTGTCTTCCTAGTTATGTATACATAATGGCACTTCCAAAGCAATATAGAAGAAGATTTCACATAAGGTTGAATGTGATGAGAAAGATATTCTCATGGCAGAGGGCTAAGTGATGACCAGCTTAGACAACATGAAAGGACTGGGTAGCACTTTCACTGTATCTCAATATGCAGATCACGGTGAATAATTGAAGCAATTAAGTGGATAATTCTGGGTTGGAACAAACCCATCACCTTTCCTTTTGTAGTAGAAAAATTAATGCTAGTTTTCCAAAGTGCATTAAAATGGTTTATTTCTTGCTCATATGATATCTGAAGCAGTTCAAAAGACCCTCCTTTTTCGTAAAGCTATGTAATCTAAAACAATGATTTTAGCAGGAAAGCAAGAGAAGGTGCATACACATCAGTTCTTAGCTGCATCGAATTAGAAGTGACACAGATCATTTCTTTTCATGCTCCATTGCCCTGCTCAAGTTGAACAGCCTTACCTAACCACAAAAGGGCCAGTAAATATTGCTCTGGGTAGGATATTTTGCTATATATTACATGTTTCTAGTGCATTTTGCTGCCTACTTAGGTTTTTATTTCACGAGGAAATATTCTTACAAAAATATAGCAATAATTTAAACATTTATTATTTTACAGGCAATCTGTTCTTAGGGTAATCATAGATGTTAAATAATACATTGTCTGCATAGACTTTAGACCTCACTCGTAGACTTTGTTTTTGTTGTTCTAAGCCCAAAATCCATCAAATCATGATGCAGATCAGTAGGGTACTGTGTTCGGGCAGCATATAATGTGGTATTTTCTGGGATTCAGAAATGAAAATTGTATCATTTCCTACTTATCACTACAACTATATTAAAGAACTCATTTAGTTCTGCAACATAGTTATTCCTAAAAAGATAACAGCGTTAAGAGGCAAAAATTAAGTTTTACAACCTTGTATTCATTAAAAATTATCAGAATTGAATTGGGACTATAACAAATAAAACAAACTCTATTACACATATATTGTATAATCTTACATAAGAGAAGGTAGAAAATAAAAATAACTGACATAAGTAATTTTGCACAGAGTTTGACACAGATATAATGAAAAGGATTTTTTAAAAAGTCTCTACATACATGTTACTTAGGTTTCTGTTTCCATAATAAAATACCTGAGATTATCAGTTTGTAAAGAAAATGGTTTCATTCTGGACGATAATTTTGGAGTTTTTTTGTCCATGATCAGGTGGACATGTTGCTATTGAGTTTCTGATATAGATGCAGTGTTCATGGTCAGAATTTGTGGTGGAACAAAGCTGTTCATCGCATAAACACCAGTGAACCAAGAAAGGAAAGGACAATCCAAGGTCTCAAAGTCTTCTTTAAAGGCAGGTCCCCAGTGACTGAACTGCCTCTTCCTGAACTCTGCTCTTAAAATACTCTACCACCTCTCAGCCCCAGACTTGAACACACCTGCCTTCGGGTGCCATTTAGATCCAACCTGTAACGGTACACTCTATACCAGGAGTGGTGCACCTATGACATGCATGTTATTTGTTTTTCAAGACAAAAGATGTTACTGTATGAGTGGTCTTTTCTAAACTAAGACCTCAATATTCAGGTTTAATTGCAATGTTGGCACTCTGAGATAAGTAGGTGGGTTTTGACTCACAGTTTGGGCACTCACCTCTGAGAGCTTTGCCATCACTGCTCTGTGCTCTAGTTGGTATCTTTGTTCCTCATGTATCCTGAGTTTACAGTGTGAAGTTTATTGATATACATAGCATGAATGAATAAATAAGTAATAAATTATAGTAATATAAACTTATATAAGTAACACAAGCATGTAAGTGTAGCTAGGTAAAGCCTGGTTTCTCATTGTTGAAGAAAAACAATAAAAATTAAATAAGTAAAAGTCAGATATAATGTCCTGATACTCTTAGATATCCAGACTATACTTTGAAAGAATCTAGAAGGTGAGACACTTCATTCCCAACAAGAATGCTTCTTGGTTAAAAAAATAATATTTCAGGAAATGACTTATTCTTGGATAAAAGCAAGAAAAATCTGAAGGAACTTAAATTGCCACAAATTTAAAGAGATGCTTAAAAACAACAGAAGGAAGGGGTGTGTGTGAGAAGGAAATATAAACAAACCTGAAAGAGTTCCCAGTGGCTAAAGATGAAACAATTTGAACAACAAAGTAAATAACATTTTATATTAATCCTAATTATAAGATATATATTCTCTAAAATATATATATAAGATATATATTTACTAGTATAAATAATTTAATAAATAAGTTGGGAATGAGAAACAATTCTGTCTTACACAAGAATTCTGATAAGAAAGGGTAGAAATAAAGAACCAAATTGAAAATCACTTTCAGAAAATCAGAGTGGCCTATATATCAACAGATGAATGAATAAAGAAAATGTGCTGTGCATATATGATGGAATACTACTTGGTTGTAAAGGAGGATACATCTGAGTCATTCAGACTCAGAAAATGAGAGCAAGATGTATTAATAAATGTTAAAATCAGTGGGTAAAACAATAAGAAGCGGTAGAACAAATTACATAGCCCCAAAGAACCTTTCTCTAAATATGTTGATTTCTGTGGTGTCTTCATGTGTAGCCACAATAATTTGATATTCATTTATCCATGAAACAGAGCTCAGTTTTCCTCCCTCGGCAGGATGGATTGCATGTCTCATTTATAGTAAATGGATTTTGAAAAAAGAAAACCAGTAATTTTGCTGTGGAGAAACCTGAAACATACTACCTTCTACAACTGATTAACTAAAAAAAAGAATACTAGGAATATATCACATAGATATCATGTACCCTTAAACATACACAATGAGCTAGAAGCATAATTTATGAGATCTTTTCTTTAAATTCATAATTTCAGTGTATTCTTGAGAAAAAAATCTGGGAAATACAAATTGAAACACATTTTAAAAAAATACCATACTGCTACTCTTAATCTTTTTTCTGATATCCAAATTATCTAAGATTTTTTTTTTACCAGAAATAAGTAATTAAGCTGCCGAAGGTATTACGATCATATTAAATGTATCTTTTTATTGAAGTTGATGTTAAGTGTCATTCTTTTAATAGATCCATTAAGGCTGTTAACTTGCAACTCGGGACATGAATTTTTCATGTCTTTGTTTTCCCCTTGCTAACACTCAGTAAAGAGGCAAAACTGAAGTTGTAAATCCTAGGTCTCCTGTTTCCTTAAGAAATATTTACCAAATTTCATATCTATTTGTAAAATCCAAAGATCACTTCAAATAATGTGTGGCTTGTTTCTGTTGTGGTTGAGGTAAAAATGGAAACAAAAAGTGTTGTTGCATAAGAAATTTTATCAAGAATCATCAAATGACATTATATCAAACTAGAAAGCTTCTGCACAGGAAAGGAAACAATCAATAGAGTGGAGACAATGTACGGAATGGACAAAATTTTACAAACTCCTCCGACAAAGGACCAAAATTTAGAATTTACGAAGAACTCAAAAAAATCAGAGCCACCAAAGTAAAAGACCCCTCTCAAAATGGGGAACTGAAATGAAGAGAGCTTTATCGGAAGAAGTATAAATGGCTAATAAATACATGAAAAATGTGCTCGACATCTATGGTCATCAGAGAAATGCAGATTAAAACATTGAAATTCCATGTTACTCTACACAGAGTGACTATCATCAACATATCAAATAGTAACAAATGTGCTGGTGAGGCTCGGAGGGGAAAAGGCACCCTTCAATAGTATTGCTGGAAATGTAAACTAGTACAATCATTATGCAAGTCAGTGCAGAGATCACACACACACACACACACACACACACAAATTAAAACTAGAAATTCCACCAACCTAGCTAGATGATACCTTTCTAGGTATCTTCCTGAAAGATTTAAGAACATCATATTATAGTGATACATTATACACCCATGTTTACAGCCACACAACTCATAACAATAAAATATTGGAAGTGGCCTATATATCAACAGATGAATGAATAAAGAAAATGTGCTGTGCATATATGATGGAATACTACTTGGTTGTAAAGGAGGATACATCTGAGTCATTCATAGGAAAAAGGATGTACCTTGAATGCATAATGTCGAGTGAAATAAATCAGACACACAAGCTTGAATTTTTGTACAACATCTCTTATATGAGAAACCTGAAGTATAAATAATTTTTAAAAATAGGAAACAGGAAGCCAGATCTTTTGCAAATGGGAAGGGGAGCTACAGTTAGAGGGAGAGGAGAAGAGGAGAGAAGAAGTAGAACAAAAAGGATTAAAGTATGTTAGGTATATGTCCCTACTCCCTAAGATGTGAATGTAAACATTATCGACCGCAAATATCTAATAAAAATAAATTTTAAAAAAGAAGAGAAAGGAAAATATTCCTTAAAATTTAAATTTTATTTCACAGTTGCTTGTAGCATTTTAAAATTTATTTTAAAAAATTGAGTACATTTTTATACATATTGATTATATGCATCGTGGGGGATTTGTCCATATACACACACACCTTAATTCTTCTTTTGTCCCTTTCCCCACCCATCCCTCCAACTCTTCTTCCCCTCATCATTTACACAAGCTCTATTTCCATTTTTTTCAATTCCTTTTTTTTCTTTAAGTTACTTTTTCCTTCATTCTTACCCCATTCCATTCCCCTATTTCTTTTCCTCCTTCCCATTTGAGTAAATTCTTCCTCCTTCTTAGCATTTATCCTCCATTTTGCTCCTTACACAAGAGATGCGATGTGATATTTAAACTTGCATGTCTGATTTATTTTGCTTAAAATTATAGTCTTGAAGTATGTCCATTTACCTGAAAATGTCTCAAGTTTATCCTTCTTTATAACTAAAGTTCACCTAAATTGAATTTATACACAAAAATTTAGAATTTTAAAAATATCGTCAACCATACTTAGCAAGTTATTAGCAATTTCTGTATAATATTTTATTTTTTTGGTGTAAATATTTTGTTAGTATGATAAAATTCATGAGTATATATAATATGAAAAATTTTATAAAATTACTTTCCAAGATTGTTCAATACAAAAGAAATGAAGCCAAATCATGGAATATGGTTTTCTAGCAAATATAGTTAACAATATAAAATTCTCTATTTTTTTAATTCTCTATTTTTAATGAAATGAAGTAGTAGAAAATCTGTATTTGTCAAATAGTAACTAAAAACAAAAGACTATAAAGAGGACTTATGGTTCAAACAATTGTTTTCATTCTTTCACAAGATATGGGTCACATAGTATACTATTCAATTTTAAACCAAAAATGAAGCTATTTAAATCAAAGGGTGATATCCTTGGAATGGTGTGTATACTAATGTATTACTGTATTATAATCGTCTAGATCTTGTGAAAATGTTCTAGATTGTTTTAGAGATCTGGATACACAGGGTAATGTTTTCGACAGATAATACTGTGATGATTTCCTAAGGGTAAGGTCATGGATACCAGGGCCATCTGACTTCAACGACAGAAATTTATTGTCTCAGTTCTGGAAGTAGGAGCCAAAGACTGAAGTTACAGGCAGAATAAGTTTCTATTGAGGTTTATGAAAGAAGAAAGGCTTTATACTCAGAGTAGTCTATTGGGAATCATAGACAGATTCAAAGGTTAAGGACACCTGTGAGGTCTTAAACCACTGAGTATGTCCCATGAAAGGAGTAATGGGACGCCAGCCTCTCCAACTCCTCTTTCATTTTTATCCCAGGAATCATATGAGCAGCTTAACCCCATCACATAATTGCCGCTGGGATATGCTGTCTTGCCAGAGGCCCAGAAGTGACAGGCCGATTGATCACAGAGTAAAACCTCCAATGCCATGAGCCAGAACAATCCTGTTTACTTTGTAAGGTGATTAGCTCAAGTGCTTGCTATAGTAATAGAAAGCTAAGTGGCACACACTTGTTGTCCTTATCACCTCATTTCAATTTCATTACTCTCATAAACATGTCCAAACTTTTGTCTCAGTTAAAGGCACCAGGGATTAAAATGTGAAAATATAAATTTCAGACACAATTAAACGTACTACCCACCCATTTTTTGAAGGGTCATGGGACTCGAACTCAGGGCCTCGCGCTTGCTAGGCGAGGACTGGGCTAAGTCCTCAACCCCTACTCCCATACTAAAACGTCAAATCTTTCCCCTTGTTCCCAGATTATTCTTTCATACATTTGTAGATATATAAATATATACATACTTAGGTATTCACATGTGCATGTATGTAGAGAGTGGCGAGTGTGTGAGAGAGCACAGAGAAAGAGTCCAAGACTATCAAAGTTAAATCAGGAGAGGCTAAGGGAACACAAAGTGGGACCAAGAGGCAAATGTGTGGTCTTTATACATTCTCTTCCACAAGAGTTGATTTTAACAAGACATCACCACAAAACTGTGGTTTTAAAAACTCTGAAAACTCAAAATGCTAAAACCTGAAGGTCACAGTAGCCCTGACTTTGAGCACAAACTTCCTTCTCGTCAAGCCATTCTTTCTGAGCACAGAGGGAGGCCGCAGCGACAGTCTCTATCTTCCCATTCTGGCGGTGACTCAAGAATATTCTCACATAATACGAACACATTTCCTACTAATTTCACAAATTCTGTGTGGTCCGACAAGTCCCAAAGCACACTTTGTCACCCTATTTCCTTATAACTAATATTCATTTTCAACCTTAACCCATCAAGGTGAGGTTTCTATTGCTATTATAGTACATGTTGGCAGGACGTATATTCAAATCAATATATAAAATGACAAATAGTACGATCAGCTCAACATATGTTTCACAGATTAAAATGTCAGTTTCAGGGCAGTAAGAGGAAAAGCTTGGAAAAAGTTAAGGGACACACTCACAAATATATTGGAAGTTATTTTATTTAAAATACTCTACACATGTATTATTAATTATTGTCTGCTATGCAGTGAATATTTGTACTAACTGCTGAAATAGCAGGAAAAAACAGTATCCACAGTGGATGGTGTAACAGTTCGGAATATATACGGCCAATTAGGCAAGTTTCATGGACTTTGGAAAGACAAAATTAATTTGGTGTTTAGTTTGTCTCAGCAGTGGGATGAATTGAATAAAAGTCCAAACAGAACAGAATGTAAAGCACATGTATTTGTAATGTCAGGGCTTCCATAGGTGAATGATCCCAATAAATTTGACAAAGAGTCAATAATGTGATTCTCCTGAGACATAGAACACAATCTTGTAATTATGGGTGATGTCTTAAGTGTAGCTTCTACTAGCTACACTTCTACTAGCTACACTAGCTTCTAATAATCTTTTATGTTACAAAATTTAAACTACATTCTGGAGGGGATTAAAAATTTTGTGAATAAATCTTAATTTCTGAAAAATTTTTCAATTCTGGTTTGCACATTAGTATGATGATGGGAATAAATAATTAAAAAGCTATCAGAAAAGGAAAGTACATACAGTGCTTTTCCAATTTCCAGAATACTAAGTAAATATTTTCACCTTTTGAGAGACATAATATTAACATTAATACCTTTAAATCTTTTTTTTTTTTTTTTTTTTTTTTTTTTTGTGGTGTCGGGGATCGAACTCAGGGCCTTGTGCTTGCAAGGCAAGCACTCTAATCACTGAGCTAAATCCCCAGCCCAATACCTTTAAATCTTAAAAAACTGAAATATTTAATGCGATTTTACTGCCCATATGATAGCAAGCTAATGTGTCTCATGATATGTGATTTGCAGGCCCAAATTCATTGAAAATTTTTGCTAGCAGTACAAAATTCACAAAATCATGTTACTCCAAATATCTTCGAATTTAAAGTTGCTCAATTTGGAATTTATATTCTTTAGAACAGCTTTTACTTCTTGGAAGTTCGTATACGTCGGGGAGGCCATCTGTAAAAGTTTCTCCCTCCCTTCCTTCCTTTCTTACTTTGTGTTGCTGGTTATATGTTTTTTCAAGGAGGATGTACAATTTCTAAGTCTGTGCACCAGATTTACTCAGCCACGGACTTATTTGTAGAGGAAGGGGCAATGTTACAGAGATGGACTGTGCTGAGATTATGGGGTCAGAGTCTATAACACAAGAGATACAATTAGAGGTGATAGAAATACCTGTAAACTCACTAACCGATCATTTGTTCCTTTAATATGACAAATCAACAAAAGTAAAGTTCATGGTTTATTTGTGTACAACTTTTCCTAAGTTCAACAGCAAAGGGTTCTCAAAAACAGAATAAGTGACATTTGTTGAACCCTACAAATGCTCTTCAGTGACTTCACAATATTTTCAAAAACTTAGGGAAAGACTTCAGGAGTCAGCAATGAACACAAAACTGTGATTGACAAAAGGAGATAATCATTTTATATATTCACAAAGCAGTTAGAGCTGGTGGTGATACATAAGTATAAGATGTGTTATCGGAGATTATGCGATTGCTTGATGGCCTTTCACATAGTCAAAGAAGATAAAATGAAAGCTCAATGAAGTCAATTTCCAATAGGAGACAGTGTACGGTGATCACCAGACAATACAGAGGAGGAAATCCATGACGATTCAGGGCCGGGGGCAGCGCACTTCTCAGAAGGAAAAGTGAGGTTCAAGTTGAAACTTTGAGAAATAATAATTCAAAAGTAAAATGTAAATGTTTTAGGCATGTGAGGAATTAGGTTCCGAAGCATTTAGAATAAATTACTAAAACATCTCCGAAACACAAACCACCAGTGAAGTGCATTTAAATGTGCACCATGGTATAGAATATAGCTACTTTTTCCTTATTAGTAAGTCTCTCTTCCAAAAACCTTGACTAAAATTATGATATGCTGGCCTCACATATCCACTATCTCTCTCATTTTTCTTATCTAAATACACTATCTCAAAAACAATCTAATATATTCAAGTTTTATCATTGTTTTTCAGTGACAGCTGTTTACTATATTTGCATATATAGCAAAATATCACTTTTTCATTTATTTTTATTTTTATTACTACATGTTTGAAAGATAAATCTTTGCTCTGTTTAGGATGACTTGAAGTAGGCTACACAATAAGAAAATTAACTTTAGGGTTATTAAAATATAATGGATTATTTTTATGAGTTATGTATTATTTTTACTTAACTATTTGGGAGGAATTATCTATACATCATAATACTTTAAATATACTTTTTGTTTTTCTGTAAGATAATCTTTTCACTGTCAGTCATGCCTTTAATAGCAGAACATATCACCAGATGAAAATGTACTTCCAATAGCAGGTATGTATGGACCAGAAACTTATAATGAAATTTATCACCAAAAAATCTGTTAGATTTACTAAATACACAATGGAAAAAACTAAGTAGCTTTCTTTAAAATCACTAATAATATTAAAAGAGACTTTTCCTTTCTATCAGCCACTTATTTATTGTGGAATATCACACATGAACCCCAAAACTCATTCCACTTTAGTCCTAATGTAAATTAAGAGTTTTACAAGATATACTAAGAGTTGAATACCTACAATTTGAGGCTTGTATTTCTTTAGTAATATCATCACCTCTCTGGCTCCACATTTTGATTATTTCAATTTTGTGTCCAGAAGTCCAAACTTCCAGCTCTAATCTCTCCACATCTCTCATTTATTTTCTCACACTTTTTACCGTGAAGCCAAATTTAACTTAGCTTTAAAAATCTGAGAACTTGCAGAAGCTCTATCTTTAGCAATGTGCATAATGTCAGAATTCTCAGACAGAAAAAACATGACATGATAAGGTGAGTATAAACATGTAGTTCTGGGCACAGAACAACTCAGTGGGCTCTTTCTAGTCCTAGTCCAATGATAAAACACAGTAACATGTATCATTTATGGCTTTATTGTTTTCTTTTCATTCTGGGAACAGTAATAGCAGCACAAATTTTTTCTGAAAGTTTCTTGGTCACTTTGCAGTCCTGTGAGATTCCATAGAAAATGCAAGAAGATTTGCAATTGAAACATTATGTCCAGACATATGGCCCTTCCATACTGAGCTAATATAGTGCTATTCTTGATTTGCTAGAGAAATAAAGCCAGAGGAAGAGTTCGAGCGAACACGCACTCAGAGCGTAATTTTGTAGCCTGAACATCCCCGTGGTTCATCATTTTATTACTGAGTTGGACGCCAAAAACTCAACAGCGCTCAGCTTGCATCAGCAGTTCTGTAACTACTCAGAACCCATGTTGTCCTGTTATTATTTTATCTTAGTTCATAACCTTTTTCAGTTTGTGAAAACAAATTTGAGGTTATCTCACTGTTGATCATTCAAAGCAGCTGAATCTTCCTGGAAGAACTAGCTCAGAAACTGGGGTCAGTTCACAGAGACTGTGGAGAAGCAAGAACTCCCAGGCCAGTAATAATTTATTAATTTGAGAAATCTTGTGTCTGCAGATTAAAGGTAACATAAAACTGTTTTAAACAAAAAAATGTGGGTGTTATTAGTTGGTCAGAGAAGCGTCATCTAGAAAACAAGGACTGGGATGAGCAGCACTTAAAGCCAATCTAGCTGGTGGTTAATTGGAAATGTAACATTTACTTTCTCTTTGCGTGTTTGTCTTTTCTCTCTTTATGACTCCAAAATGGCTTTTCCTGCTTCTTGGTAATCTTAGCAGAATTTGTCCCCGCACCACTCCAAAATTTATATTGCCTTTGTTCCAGGCACACATAGAGAAGAACTGTTTAAATTCTGTTTTTAAGTGTAACAGTAGCTAAATTTGGCCCAAACCGGCCTCTCTACTGAATGATAAAATTTGGTTCAAAGTGATTCCGTGTACAATGAACTGCAATTTAACTCACCAGTCAAACAAGTTGTGACCTAAGTGTATACTGTGGTTACTCTTGCTGTTATTTGTGATTGTCAACTTAGCTGAATGAAGAGAAGCCTAACAGATGAGTAAAAAGCTCATTTCGGGAAATGTCTAGGTATGTCACGGAAACCTGAACTCGGGGTCTGTAACTGGTCTCTGGCCCCTCCCTCTCTGCTGTGTTGCCCTGTTCTGCTTCGCGGGCACCGTGAACTAAGCAGTTTTGCTCCAGGGGGCCCTGCTGCATTATGTTCCTGCCTTGGAGCTAATTGACCACGGACTAAATTCTCTCAAACCTTGAGCTAAATGAACCTCTCCTTCGAGTTGTGTATGTAGGTTAGGTGGTGCCACGGATGAGGAGACTGATCAAGATAGTAACCAAGCAACTCAGCCTGAGTCCTCAGCCAAACCTAGCTGAAAGTAACCAGATTATGCCCAGGTAATATAATATTGAACTGTATTAATCCATGTTATATGTCGTTTCCTGGTTTTGGGTTGCAAATACACCTCATATTCTAGGTGGGGGCATCATGATCCATTTGTAGTATAGAATATTATCCAGTCCAAGGAACTTTTTAGCTTTGACTTTCCTTCCCTCCCTTTTCCTCCCTCCCCCTCTTCCCTCCTTCCTTTCCTCTCTCCCTCCCTTTCCCTCTCTCTGTTCCTTTCTTGATTCTTTTTTCTTTGACAAATGAACTTTCTTAAGTTTGACTGGTCTCAGATGTTTTTATAACGGTGGTTATACTGAGTGTGATCAGGAGTAGAGTTTCGTGTGACTCTCACAAGCAGCAGCTGTGGGATGAATGTGTACTCATTGTGCCTGCTGATTGATTTCTCATGGCACCTGAAGTCCTGGCTAGATTTCTGTCTTGACTCCTGAGCTCCACTGATGTGGGATCTTTAGCTCTCTTTAGTTTACTGGGAAAAGTTTCTCTCTTTTTTGTCTGTTTCTTTCTTTTATGTATTTATTACATTACTGAGTCAGATTCAGATAAGAGGCCTTATCTGTCTGACATGATTAGATGGAGTCTAAACTGGGTTCAGAATTGGAATTGAGTTCATAGTTAAACAATTTGGATCCAGCTAAGAGTCTTGAGTTAGAATGCTTTTATTTTTGGTTTTTGATTCTTTCTTTCTTTTTATTTTTTTTTTGGGGGGAGGTTAATGCGATTACTACAATTTAAAGAAAATAAGTCTCTGCCTTCTGGTGTGCTAGTTATATTCATGTATCAGAATATTGGTTGCAGAACACATGATTCGGGGGAAAAATGAAATAATGGAACTATAAAAAACTCAGAAATGCAATGGCAGCAATGGGAAGATTTCCTTTTGCAAGGAAATTTTTGCTTTGCTTTTATAAATCATGTTTACCTCGAACTGACCAGGAATCCCGTGCAAAAAATCATAGGCATTTTAAGCTGGTACTTGGAAGCATGTAAAAGACTAAATTTATTAAAATCGACTCTTTGAGAAAATTTGTTTAAAAACTAAATGAAAGGATGAAGATAGGAGACATAGAAAACTCCCAAGTGATGCCCACAGAAGGTATATTATGTTTCCAGGCACCAGGTACTTGAAAACTAGGAATTAATTGTATGTGTATCAGTGACTATTTATTTATATGATGCCATTGGATTAAATCCATTTAAGTCAGTGGCACTAATAGGTTGTGGTTGTCTGCTCTGACATCACACAGTACAGGACCCACATCCACCTAAGGGGGATTTCTCATGGGACCTGGTACAGGACCATTTTTCTGTTCATCTCTAGTTTGAATTTTTTTTTAATGTGTATATTTTATACATAAGGGTCACATTCATCATGGTTATTTTGTACCTGTGCATGATTTATCTTGGTTTCCCCCCTCTTCCCCACTCCTCCCTTCTGTTCCCCCACCCTTCCCTATTTACAGCAAGTTTCTCTAGTTTGAATCTTGACATTTGACCACACTCATACTTTCCTTCTGAATCGTTTTCTCTGAAATTTCCAAATGTATTTCCCTTAATCCAAGGTCGAAATTAAATATGTATCCACTGATGAAGCGTTCCCTAGAGACTCGCACTTGGTAGTAGTGGAGTAAAAGCGTAGGAAATTTAGAGCTAATTCTTGAGTTAGAAAATCTTTTGGATTTTTATAGCCAGACCTTTCAGGGATTCTGATGGGTAGAGGCCACACTCCAGAACATATTTGGAAACATTTATGTCTAATGGAACACTTAACATAGAAACATGTTGCTCCTGATCTCCCCTTTGTCCAAGTCAGGGGCTTATTTATTGTGCTACATAAACCTGAATCCTGTACTTATCTTCCTCACATTTTAATATGATGGAGAACACAATTTAAAAGGTTGCTTAAACAGCTACATGGTCTAGACATGATCGCTAAATATTTTAACCAATTTACTCAGGGGAAAGGAACACATAATGTGTTTTTGGAGTGTGGTTTTGTGGCTTCCTAAATGGGAAATCTTATACTCCGCTGGCAAGATTGTATATTAGTATGATCACTATGAAAAATAATGTAGACTTTCTTCAAAAAACTAAAAATCAAAGGGCCATATTATCCAACTTTCCTGCAACAACTGGAGATTACACATATTCCAAAATGATATCAGTGTATCAAAAATGTATCTGCACTCCCGTATATATTGCAGCAATATTCATGGGAATCGGGATATGGAACCAAATAAGGTGTTAGTCAGAAGATAAATGGATAATGAAAGTGTGGTATTCTATATAGTATATATTGCTTTCCTTGAGGGTCTGTGTTGTGGTTATATTCATTTTTACAACAAGAATGTACAAAGAAGAGTCAAACTTTGAATTTAATTGCAAAATCTGAAAGAGAATTCTGAGGAGTATGAAAAATAAGACTTAACTGAGAGTTACTTTGTGTAACATAATACAACATTCAAAGTAAAGGAGAGAATTATGTTAGTCAAGAGCAAGATCATAGCTTCCAAATTTGCCTGCAAATGCCCTGAAACTAGCCTATCAAAGAGTAGGGTTTAATTACCCTCCACTAAAATATATGCCAGCTTTCATCTCCTTTAGCTGTTAAATAGAATTAACAGAAGGGAGCATGCTTGATTTTTGATGCTAAGGGGAAAAAGACCTGATCCTTTCTGTTGGGATGCGCATCTTGGCAAACTAACCATGCTGTTGTAAGGAGCTCAAACGACACACAAAGACCAAACCAGACTATCCTGCTAACTCAGAGCCAGCATCAATCAGGAGATATGTAAATGGAACAGCCTGCAAATAATTCCATTATCCACCTTCTCAAAAAACAGCATCCTCATGTGATCCCAAACGGGGTATATGTGCGCCCTACTCTCAACACCCTGCTCAAGTAGCAGATTTGTGAGTTATGTGTAAAAATGTCCTCTGCTCTAAACACTAAACACTCCACACTGTGTTTGTTCAGTTTGTCAGCAATACATGCCTATAATACATTTGGCTATCATAATAAAACATTTAAAGCAGGTCGAAGAGGCTTAGGTCATTGTGGAAGATGGAAGAACATTAAGGGAAATGTTAGTGAGAGCTCAAAAAACCTCAAAGAAACTCAGTGTGGGAGCTTGGTGGCATTGCAAGAGGACAATGGTGACAGATTAAAGGAAGGAACATGAGAAAAATGTAATCGATAGGTGGAAAGTTCAAAGATATTATCACCTTTGTTTACATAAAAAAAGGAACAATAAACTTAATGATCTAGTTACAAATATTCCGGTGTTAAAAGTTTTGATCTGGCTTCTAGCTATTCATATTAAAATTTGAAATGAGATGATAGAAATAAAGCATTTATTTATTATTTAGGATAAATAAATAATAAATTTTCAGATTGTGTGAGCTTATCCATTGTCAAATAAATTAGCAAAGTAGGACTATCTGTCATCCACAGTGTTTTCATTTGGAAAATGATTCTAAAAAGTGAAAACACTTTGTAAAAAGAGATTAATTCAGGGAATTGTTAAGAAAATATAGTCTAAATAAGACACTAGAAAATTTGATTATAAGACGCACTGTTGAGACCAAAAAATTATTTATTATGATAGTGTAAGCAGATTATATTCCTTGTAAGCATATTAATGTTATGCCTTATTGACTGTCTTCATTAAATAATGAAAACTCTAGAGGACTTTCTGCATAACAGTCGTAGTACAGGAAGCCAAAGAGCTGGGATTATCTTGGTGAGTTTTGTGAGTGTGGCTTTTATCCAATGAGATGAATACATTTATAACTCTCTGGCAACCTACAAGAATTCTAAGACAATATATTGGCAGAAATTCTGCCAGCTTGGACTAAGTGACCATGACAGACAATGAAAAGGCAATTGGAACCTTGCAGAAAAGCAAGATACATACTGAGGAAACTATTGAGTTGAAAATAGCCATCATTTCTAATGGAAAAGAAATTATAACTCAGACAACAAAATCAAGAGTGGAAAAGAAGTGGTTCTTACAGAGCAGAATCAAGAACTTCGGATGTGGGGGCCATATAGAGCCAAGAGCCTTTAACAGTCACTCGCTGGCAAGAGGACTGAGCCCCGATCAAGAGGCTGGCAACACATTCTTGGTCAGATTTCAAATCTGCTGTAACTACGCAACTTTATGAACCTAACTTCGTTTCTTTTTAAATATGAAAGTCTGCAGCAGTTCTAAGCCCGCATCACTGAAAGTATCTGTTATATTATTTTTATGATAGTATAGATTTTTTTTTCTTTATAATGTAGAGGTCTTCAGATACAAAGTACTTATCTTCAGAGAGCTGCCCTGCGGGAATGCTACCCGAGAAGGCTCGGCAGCATGGGAACCTAACTTAGGTAATGAGATATTGAACTTCAAGCTGCAGGTAAATCCACAAGAAACAAGGTTTTCAGGAGGTATGGGAGAAGCGTAGTGTATTTACATGTTATTTACCCACTGATAAGTAGATACAGATTATAGTGATTTTAAAACATATCAGCAAGTTTTATACTTCTTCCAATAAAATGTGATTAATTTTGTTCACTTTGCCTGGGACTTGACTTTAATGATTTATTTTTAATTAGTCAAACATCACAGAAATGATGATTATAAATTTCAAATTTGGCTTCAAAAAGGCAATGCCGCTTCTCTCTGAGCATACTGCACCTTTGTACCCAGCCACGATATTTTAAGAATGTAAAGCAAGGCACTAGGGAGGCAGCTCAGTGGTAGAACGCTTACACAGAATGTCCCACCCCCTGGATTTGATCCCCAGAAGAAAGCTAAGGCAACGTGAAGAGGTCGAGTGTATATGGTTTGATCGGTATCTCCTCCATTTAATTTCCATTTAAATTTTCCCCCATTTAATTTCATACAACCACCAACGCCAATCACAAAACATATCATTCTCTTCACTTACTTGGCTGCCATCTTGGACAAATGGAAGGTATGGAAAGTCCTAAAGAGTGACTAATATCTAGTTATCTAAAAGTACCATCGATAGTAAGAGAAGAATATTTTAATCCAAAAGGTATGTAAAGTCACAAGGACAAATATCCTCACTACGTAACTCTGTGATGTCTTACGAAGGAGAATAGCTCAGCTCTTGAGAAAAAATAAATTCTTCTCTTTTATATATCTGTGTTCATTTCGGTAGAGGGTCAGCCCAGCAGCAACGTTCAAATTCATATTTTGAATGCTCAAAGAAGATTCTCAGGTATATTTTGCAAGAATCTGCTTTTACTTTATGCTATTCAAAACGTTATGATTCCTATACCATAATTCAAAATTGAAAGTATGCTGTAATTATGCAACATAGAGATTAAAATTATGGCCATACTTACATAAATATGCCCAGAAATAAGAATCAGAAGCTAAGGATATATTGAGGAGAAAAATATATGAGGAAAATTAAAAATCTAAGTAGGATATTAAGAACTGCATATTAGTGTGGTAAAGAATTATCATCTTTTCTATTTAATTGAGGGAAATATCCCGAAGGATACAAGGGCCAAAACACAAAGAAATAAAAATACTGAAAAAGAATTCTTGTAAATCATAAAAGAGCCTGCCAGCTTTTTGATGAAAGGGAATAGAGAGAACCTTATTTTACATGTTAAAGTACATTTCTCTGTCCAATGTAAATATGGATATTGCCATTTAAGTAAAATATTTTTTTAAAAAAATAGGTATTCTCCTACCTCTTATTTAATGTATGGTACCCAATTCTTCTTTATTATTGCTATTTTAAGCTTTTGGGGGATGTATCAAATATGTTGTATAGCTAAAATGATTTCTGCACATATGATCTCACAGGGCACCTACTTGAGAAAATTTTAAAGTCCTCCATCTTCTTAAAAATTTCATTTGCTGTGATTAGTTGTTAATAGATGGTTGATGGGTTTCAGCATTGTTTAAAAAACTGTGTCCTTTTGTTAAACTTTTATTGCAGAGAAGGAAACTTTTCTGCCATATATAAAAGAATCTCAGGTTTTGTAATATGAGGAAAATTAAAAGAATTATGCTAAAATGAAGAAAGTCTATTAAATTCCAAATCTCTAAACCTCCCCACAACCCCATTCTTTACCCATTTATATTTTCCTGAGACTCTTCAGCATCCCTGTACTGACTTTTCTTCCTTCTCTGGATATGAAGTGCTTTCATTAATTTGGGGAATGCTGTGAGGATAAATTTCTTATTATTCCATATTTCTGGCAATATACAACATTTCAAATCCTTTAGATTCAGACTTTGAAAGAAGGAAGGCACAATCAACAAAACTGCTGAACTTAAAAGCAAAAAACATAATTAGCAAGCAGAAATGAGTTTATTCACTCAGGACCCGTGATTTCTTCCTGTTGCTCCTCAGCTTCCCTTCACTGATTTCTACATCCATCATGTTTCATTTCTCTGAAATCAGCTTATGCATTTAATGGTCCAGACTGGGCAATCAATGTTGATTGAAATCAGCTTCAGATGGATACAAGAGGTCTACTGCTGCTCCAGGAACCAGCTGTGTAAATCTCAGAGAAAGACAGCTCTTGGCTTTTTCCTTAATTCTATATTTTCACATTTTCTTAAGCTTATTCCTGTTATAATGTCCTAGTAGACCCTTGTGTCTTAGAAAAGACAAAACTGGATACATCACCAAAGGCTTTATCTTTAAATCCTACCACACCAAGATTATGTTGGACAAAATTATTTATCCCTTGTTTATTTTTTCTCTTAGAAATGATTTGGTAGATACAAGAACAGGTGTGTGCCATGTTGGTTCCTGCTGGGCATATGTTGTGTCCAGGTAAACTTACTGGAAATAACAGCTTTCTGTCCTTCTGGAACACAGAAATTCCATGCTCTCACAACCTTCCAAATGAATACACATAATTTCAAATTGACCTCACTTTTACTGTATAAAGGGAAAACTTAGTGTAGTGAAAAGATTGTTTTGTCTCAATATCATGTTTGGCTTTAAGAGTTGAATGTGAGAAATTACATTATTATATTATTTACCCTCATTCTCCATGAGATACTTTCTATGAGAGGACTTCATTGGTTCTTCACAGCTTCTTCTCTTCTTTCATGTTAATCTTTGGGGAATCCCCTTACTTCTTCTGCCGTTCAGGTGAAGTACTAAGTATTAAATAGTAAAACATTGTTTCTGATTCTATGACTTGTCTTATTATCTAGGCACTGTCTTCTGATGAGCAGTTTCTAGGTTTAAGAAGTCAAGCTTATCCTTTATTTTGTTCACTTATAATGTCTTGAGTGTTGTATCAAAGTTATGTCATTGTCAAGATCACCTAGGTTTACTCCTATGGTATTTTCTAGAGATTTCCATCTTACATTTTGCTCTATAGTCTATTTCGGGGGTTTATGATATTATAATGTCTATGTCTTATTTATTTATTTATTTATTTATTTATTTATTTATTTATTTATTTATTTTTGAATTTTAATGTCTGGGTGAACCAACATCATTTTATGTTTTGGAATTCTTTGTCCAGTTTTGATTATTAGGGTAATAGCAGTGTTATCCAATGAGTTGGGAAATATTTCTCCGCTCTGTCTTCTGGAAGAGCTGTAGAGACTTGGTATAAGTTCTTTGTTAAATATTTGCTACTGAGGGGCTGAGGAGTTAGCTCACGTGGTAGAGAGTGCATGCCTGGCAAGACCAAGGCCCTGAGTTCAATCCCTAGCAACCCCAATCCCTCAAAAAATTTTGCTCCTGATTACTAGTTACTTCATGTAGGACTTGTGCTTACTCTTTGGAAGTAATTAATTATTGATTCAATTACTTTAATTAATGTAAGTCGATCCAATCTGTGTATTTCTTCCTGTGTGAGTTTTGGTAGGTTTTTTGGTGAAGTATTTGGTTCATTTCAATAAAGTGATAAAATTTGCTTCTGTAGTGTTGTACACAGAATTTCTTTTTTATCCTTTTAATATCCATGTGATTACAAAATTGCTCTTTTATTTCATATATTAGTAACCTGCTTTTTCTCAGTTTTTTCATTGTTAGTTTTGCTGATCAACTATATGGACCTCAAAGCTTTGGTTTTTGGTTTTGTTAATTTTCTCTGTTAATTTCTTATTTTCACTTATATTGATTTTCATTCTAAATTGTAGTATTTCTTTCTTCTGCTAGTAGTAATGTAATGTACTCTTTCTCCTTGGTTCTCTTCTTATTTCAGATTGTTTTGCTTCACATGTTTTGATGTTCTGTAGCTAGGTGCCTAAACATTAAAGATTCCTGTGTCTACTCAGATAATTAATTGACCAGTTTAGCATTTTTAATGCCCTTCTTTATCCCAGATAATTTTCCTCACTTGAGATATTACTTCACCTCTGTCCCCTTCTCACTCTCCCTATTCTCCTCTTTTCTCTTCCTCAACCTAACCTTTCCTTCCCCTTCCCTTTCTTCATTTAGTGGTTGCCTTAGGATTTGTAGTACATATTAACCACTAATTTAAGTCCAAATTCTGATAACACTGTATTGAATGGTGAATACTTTATAATGGCAAAATAATTTGAGTTTCTCCATTAAGTATCTTGTATCATTGTTACCATTAATAGTTTTATATAAATAGATGTAAGTGTGTGTATGTAGGTGTACACACTTACTGTAATGGAAATAATGACTTCAATAAAGTCATTAATAGACTGAACATTCTTGAGGAAAAAATCATTAAGACCATATCTCAGTAGGACCTTTCAAAATTGAAATTTAAAGAGAGAAAATACTGGAGGAAAGTCAGAATGTTCAAGAACTGTGGAAAACTACAAAAACATGATACAGTTATAGCATAGTAGTGAAAAAGAGAAAGGAACAGAAAAAGAAACATTTGTGTGTGTGTATGAGAAAGAAAATACATTAAATACAATTGAATACATTGTCAAAAGATTATTTTAAACAAACATATCAGATCACATTAGAAAATAATATTTTGCCCTCACTTCTTTACTTCAATGATCTTTATTTATATAGATTTCATTTCTTCTGCTGTATTTTTTCTCTGACAAACTTTACCTAAATATTTCTTGCAAAACAAGAAATTATCTTTTTCTTCTGAGAAAATCTTTATTTCTGCATAATGTAGTATAAAGTACCACAGTATAATCTCAACAAAACTCTTATTAGTGAGTGTTCTCATTTTATTTTATTTATTTATTTATTTTTTTTGTGGTGCCGGGGATCGAACTCAGGCCCTTGTGCTTGCAAGGCAAGCACTTTAATCACTGAGCTAAATCCCCAGCCCCTCTCATTTTATATTATGTTTGATCATAACACATATACGAGTTGTGCATAAATTCATGCAAATCTCTAACAATTTTTCAGTAGTGTTTTCTTTTCACATACTGTATCTTTGGATTGCCACAGAGTATTCAAGCTACTCATTCTGGCTTCCTTTTGCTACACTGACCCTCTAACCTCACACTCTGATCAGCTCGTCTTCACTGCTAGGCAGAGGCTGGCTTTCTCCTTCCCCGGACCTTGACCCCGACTTAGCACTTCTCCGAGTTGTCTGAGAAACTGGCTGTTGTGAAATTCTAATGCCCTCAGTTAGCTAACCCTAATCACTGTCAGCACATGTCTTCTTAGACAGCAGCTGGGACCAGACAAAAGATAAATTTACTTTTCTCTCAATGTTCCTATATAAAATTGTTGTGTATTTTATAATTTATTCCAAGTACCAAAATAGTTTCATTGATATAGGTTGTTTTATAGAAAAATTTCAAATGCATTTTCTCATGTATTTCTCATAATATGTCTAAATTTATTTTTCAATCTAGCTCAGGAAATGAAGAAACTTCAGATATAAAATGTGAGGTAAATGGCTTTGGGTCACAGGCCTTCTATAAATACAATATTTAACTTTTGATTATCTATCTTAAAACAGGCTGCTGTCATCTTATTTATCTTCAATACTTCTTTCCATGTCTTCCTAATGTTCCATACGTTAGAACTGTTTTCAGTTCCACTAGATAAATGGATATTTGTATCTAACGTAAAAGGGAATGCTCAACATTCTGGAACTTTACATATATTCTACTGCTTATCACTGAACTCCATTTCATTAATACAAAGTACACGATTGAATACATTAAGTGTCGCAGAAATGCTTTGTTAGCTTACTTGGCAGAAAGCAGTCATCAATACAAATGCTACACTTAGTTGATATTAACAATATTTATTTGTTAGTGACTGGAGAGACTGGGTTGGAAGAGCTGACCTCATGGCAGAACAGAAGAAAGTTGAGTCAGAATCTGGGAATACTGCTTAAAACTGCACAGCAAAGTAAAGTTTTGTGCAAGTAGCATTTGGCAAATATCGAGTCCTGTTTAGTAGCAGAAAAATGAACCCAAGTCATGGGAAAGAATGTTGAGCATAAGATACACAAATCTTAAAATTCTTGTACGAATTTGCTTTAGGATTATGTGCACACACCCATTTTATTTTAATTATATATGCAATACACCACATGTGATTAATATATCAATATAAAACTAATGGATACAATTTATATACACTTTTATGCAATGGTATATTAAATGCTGTATTAGTCACTTTTCTGTTACTAGGATAAAATATGTGATACCTACAACTTCAAGGAGGAGAGGTTTATTTTGGTCCACGGTTTCAGGGGATTCAGCCCAAGATCAGCAGCTGGCTCCAAGGCAGAAAAGGCATGGTTGAATGGCCTAGTGAAGGAAAGCTGTGAGTAGCAGGGTGCACAGGAAGCAGAGAGAAAAGCGAGGAGCCCGGAAGTAGAACATACCCTTCCCCCTTCCAGGTCACGCCCCCGTGACCCACTTCTGCCCTGCAGGCTCCTCTTTTAGCAGCAACTTCAGCACCGACTTGATCCAGTCACCTCCCAAATGCCCCACCTTTGAATAGGAGACTTTTGCAGGACATTTGAGACTAAACAATGTTATTTTGCATTCTTCCTTATTCTTAATTCAAAGGACTAAGTTGAGCTAATTTAAATAAAGGCTTCCAGGCAAAGTCAGGGTAGATGGAGCATACTGGAAATAGTGAATCACAATTACTAAGAGTGTGTCTTGGATCAGAACATATACAGAGAGCACAGGCAATTATATATCCACAAAACATGAAAGTTTACATCCACACCAGTAAATTGTAGGTCAGGTGGTCACCATGAGGGTGGTAGAGCAGAAGCACTAGAGTTCGAAGGTTTTCAAACTAGAGAATCATGAATAATGCATGAATTTTTGAAAACAGAAAATGGAACTATAAAAATCCCGAATTCTTGTTTGTCCAGTGGCTTTTAACTTTAAGAGGTAGGACCTCACTATGTCTTTCTTGGGCTCAGGCGCCCTGAAGCTTAGCTTCTAAATAGCTGGGGCTACAGGCACGTGTCACGGCTCCCAGTTCTGTCCGGTCACTTCTCAGCATTTTCTTCTATGGAGCCAGCCACTTTGGCAAGAAATAGCCTTTAGCTAATAGCCTTAATTTAACACATGTCATTAGTCAGAAAACATAATTAGTTTTCTGCAGATGTCTGCTCAGGACCTTGGACAGAGGACATAGGAACAGATAGATGAAGGAAATACAAAAATTTAAAAAAAGAGGTAATCTCAGATGTGCAAGGGACATAATTGATAGGAAAGATATTCATGTTGTTGAATTAATAAAGTTACCTTTATTTTTATACTTTTGTCTGTCTGTATTATCTATATGACAGGATGCAATGAAAATAGTTTATAGATGAGGGGGAGATGTTATTTAAATAGTCTTTAGGTGGCTGATAACTATGTCCATTCAGTGAGGTACTACAGTCACAAATAATACTTTGAGTTATGAAAATTGTTTCTAGTATTGCATTACTTAACGAAACAATGGAGTTTTCTGTACTATGTTAAACTCTAATGCCAGGTCTGTTCAGGTTCAGTGTATGTATCAGCTCTTTGTTACATATTCTAGTCCACAAGGCAGTTGCAAAAGTAGGTCTAATAATGAGCTATTTCCTAAGCGGCATGTGACTAGCTGTAATGCTGCTACATTCCATAAAGGGCTATTAATCAAAGTCCCTCTTTACCATCCTTTCTTTCAAATTTATTTCCTTTCTTTACTTACGTGTTCTCGAGTTTTTATCATGATATCACCTGTTTTTTTAATCTCTTAATTATAAGTAAAAATAACAAAATAACAGTGGTTTTCAGAACTTTCTGAGGTCATGAGAATTTAAAGATTGAACCTATTGATATGCTTTAGGTTCGGAAAATTATTCAAAGAAGTCATATTTAAAGTATCATTTATATTTATGTTAATTTATTGAGACTTTCAATTGCAATACATACCCATTATTTCTAAACTCTTTAAAAATAATCATACCAGAGAGCTGACAAATGTAATTTTGAGGTTCAACATCATTATATAACTGAACTGAGACCACCTACATGATAATTTCACTTTAATCTCAGAGAAAAAGCTAACGGGATAGTTATGAAATAACATCTCTCATTAAATTAATGGCTTTACCTAATTCTTATGTCCGTTGAGTGCGGCTCATTAAGTTTATGCTCTTTTATATTCATTACAGTACCACCTTGTGAATTTTGTGTTATTTTTCTTTGTGATCATCGTATAAATCATTTGATAGGTGAGGAGAATAAACCTAATTTTCCTAAGCATAAAAACACTTCAAATCATTATTCCAAAAGTATAATCTTGAAAATAATTTCTGCTAGTGCTTAAATGATTTACACAGGCTTAACATACTGCATTTCAGATCCATTACAAAATACCATAGACTTCATGTTAAACAAAAGAAACTTATTTTCCCACTCAGATACCTGCTTTCTGCTTGTGTGTTTGCATGGAATTTCCTCAATGCATTTGCATGTGGATGGAGAGAGAGATGGGGGGAGCTGTTATGTCTTGTATCTTTTTATAAGGACACTAATTATATCCTATCAGAGTGTCCCCCTTTTTACCTCATGTAATCCTACTCATCTCCATAAAGACCCTCTACTCAATACATGAGGAGTTTGGACTTCAACATATTAGTATTAGAGGACACAATTCCAGTTTATGACATTTTTCCCCTAGACTTTTAAAATTTTGTGCTTTTTATAGGCAAGTATGTTCATTAATCCCAGGAGTTCCAAAAGCCTTAACTTTCAGCATCAACTATAAAGTCTTAAATCCAAAATGTCATGAAATTATTACCTGTATTACCTAAATCAGAAAGGGCTAAGATTCAACTGTAATTCATAGGGTAAGAATTTTCTAAATCTTCAAGTTCTGGTTTCTTAAACAGAAAAATACATATTTTCAGGATACAATGGTGCAGGTTAGGCATTCCATTAAAAAGGAAAGGAACACGGAAAAGAGGACAGTATGCACCGAGTGAGACTGAAGCCAGACAGCAAAAACATTACATCCTGCAGCTACGTGGTGGTATCTGGGCACGTTTCAGTGGGATGTGGTTTCCCGAAGGCTTAGGCCACCCCACACTTGCAGCTTTGCCACACCTCCCCTGTCTAATTTCTTGGGCAGGTTTTTACACATAGTCATCGGCTTCTCTCAACAGGCATTTCAAGTTCCCGTCTTCTCTAAATTTCCAAGGTAGCAATTGCAATTTCAGTTTAACTATCACAGCTCCACATACCTGCTATCTCAGGGGCTGTGGACTCATTAATTGGCCATGTCCTTCCTGGCCTATCACACGTTCCTTTGAAGTCCCTGAGGAAGTATCCATGCTGTGTAATTCTTGTACTCTGCAACACTGCAAAATGTCCACCTTAACGTGGACTATGCCAGGGACTCGTGCGGTATGAGTTACACCCAGGCCCATGTGAACTATTGGTGTGGTGGCCTCTGAGTAGCTTCTAGCGTAGAGGCAAGGAAGGGAATGCTGGGAAACTGATAACTCAGATGGCCCTGGGCCAGTAGGCCGCCCTTGAGTTCTCTTCTAAAAAGATTCTGTGCTGAAAAATATTTGAAACAAGCTTGAATTTCTACACTTCTGCACTTCTGATGAGTGTAATCTCATTGATCCATGCAGTGTTTTCAAGGCATATTCCCTACTGCACCTGTCCAACGAGTTAGGCTTCTGTTTTACAGTATCAGTAACCATGACCTCCTTTGTTCAAACTTCCACCAAGCTCCTCCTCTTCGCAAACTGCAAGCCCTTCAAATCTTTCTGCTCAGTT
>PVJO010008876.1:0-72644 GCA_004026905.1 Hystrix cristata
CACTCAACTTCTGTGCCTCATTTCCTTTTTTTTTTTTTTGGTGCATGGGAATCAAACTCAGGGCCTTGTGCTTACAAGGCAAGCACTCTAATCACTGAGCTAAATCCCCAGCCCCCTCATTTCCTTTTATACTGAATTCATCTTCACCAGGCTGTTGTCAGAATCCCGGTAAAATAATGACCTCACGGGGTTGTTTCAAGAATCAAATGAGCTCATGTACAGAAAATGTTTGGCAAAGTGCCTGGCACGGCAGACACACTCAGCAACATGACGCTTCTAACGTCCCTGCTGTCTCTGAGGTCTCCTGATGCCCCAGCACCCCACAGCTCTGCCTGTTGGAGTCCAGCTCCTGAGGCTTGAGGACCGAGTGCTTCGCCCCTTAGCTTCCAGAAGCAGAGGACTCTAGTCAGTGGGGTTTGGTCCCGTCCTCTCTCCTGGACCAGGGATCAAAGGATCCTGTTCCTTCCCGTCCGTGTGGAGGCCCAGCATGCTGCAGGAGGCAGCAGAGAGAGCAAAAATCCTGGCTCTGCAGTGTCTCCCCCAGGTTCCTCACAGGTCTTACCTAATACAGGCATGAGTCAAGGCGTGCAATGAAGGCACAGGGGAAGACACTTGTCAACCATGAAGAGCACTGACATTTGGTCCTTGGCAAAGGTGAGGCTGCTCCTTCCATCTTACCCCAGGACACACCTCTCCCTCACCTAGACTTGCTCCAGCCCCATCGTTCTAACCAGGTTAGCTCTCCTCTTTTCTCCTCCAGGAATCTCTTCTAGAATTCTCCTCCCAACATCCAGCCACATTGCTGATCAAGGCTTAAAAGAGGTTCCTTCCAGGACAACCATTACTAACCGCCAAGAAAATGAAGCCAGTGACAATGTACACAGCAATGCTCGGCAGGCTCACCCCCATCTCAGTCAGGACTTTGCGATCGCTGTTCCCTCTGCCTGGAATGCTCTTCCCTTGTTTACCCACCTGGTCTGATCCCCCACCTCCTTGAGGTCTGTATTCAAATCTCTGATGCCTCCTCTGGCCAAACTAAAAGCACGATCCTCTTACTCCATATTCCCAACTTCTTTTTCCTATTTTTTTTTCTCCACAGCACTTACCATCTGAAATATTATATATGTTCATTGTTTCATTTGTCTCTGTTTCAGATATCAAGGTCTATGAAGGAAGAGCTTTTTTGTTTCGTTTTGTTCATGACTAAATTCCAACCTAAAATAGTACTTGGTCCCATAGTACCTGCTCAGTAAATATTTGCTGAATGAATAAATAGGTTCAGAGTTGTATTCTGATGAAACTTCATAGCTTAAAGGATTTTTTGTCTAGTAAGAGTCGAATGAAAATATATTAACTAAGCATGCTACTCAAGGACAGCCTGTCTTACACAGTGCTGTACTGCCAGCCCCACCTAGCACAACTGCCACCACACTATAATTCAGTGACTATTGAGTGATCATATATCAGCAAAGTCAATCAAAAGAGGAAGTCAAGCAAAAAGGAATTAAGACAACAGCAGAAATTAAATTAGAAAGACAGTAGAATTGGCAGCAACAACAACAAAACCCTAAAAGCATCAGGAAAATACAGTTATACATTAAGATTATAAAAGAAAAAATAAAATAAAACCAACAATATAGAAGTGGGATTTTTTTTGTTTTAATCAGCTCTCTACCAAGACATAGTAAAGCCTCCGTTAAAAGGGTGACCCCCCTACTCAGGAACACCCAAGGTTTCAAAATGGAATTTCCAAGCTGACAAACTCCATACTCATTTCTTCCTCCCTCATCCCTGGAGCTTCCTGCTGGTGGGTGGCTTCCCAGAAAGCAGGTCTCACCCCTGCTCCCCAGGGCCTACAGGCACCAGCAGGGCTGTATTCCCCAGGCATCGAGGGTCAGTGCACGGGTGGGGGCAGGGGCTCACCTTATTGACACAGCTGAAGCCCAGCCCCAGCTCGGCCAGGACCTTCAGCACGCCCAGGCTGCTGTTGCACTTGACAGCGTAAAAGGGCCGGACTCGCGGCAGGCACTTCAGAAAGCAGAAGTGCTTCCTCACTATGGCACCCAGGTCGGCCACGAAGAAGGCAGCGACCTCCCCCTGCATAACAAGAGGTGGATGGATGTGAGATCCCTCCCCGCTCCCTCCCTGTGCATGCCATCCAGTCCTTCCTAGTCCCTGTCCCAGTTCAGCTCTGGCCACAAAGCTTCCCCCGCTGTAATGTTTTCTGTGGCTCCCCATCCCTACAGGATGGAAGACCAACTCTTCACCCTGGCATTCAAGGCTGCGTGATCCATTTTCCCACCTCCAACTCTTTCTTCTCTCCAAGCCATGGCCTCTGCTGGCTTTGGCCATCTCAATCTACCCTCAAGTTTCAGCTGAAATGCCACTTTCCCCAAACCCATAAGGCAACTTGTTTTTTAATGTTTTCATTGCTTTTTGTATGTGTTTTCAAAGCATCAGAACTGCGTACACATCCATCTGCTCCAGGAAAGGGTCAGTTCGTTGAAGGCAGAAGCCGTGGTAGAGCACACTGACTGTCATATAAAGGTGTTTAGTGAAGCCTTGAAGTCATTCCACTGCCACTGCCAACCATGCCAGTGGACAGCTGGTCATCAAAGACTGGCTGATGGTTGAACATGTATGAGGCTGCAGGTGAGATCACATTATTTAAACCTTCCTTGGGATTCAGATTCCTTTTCATGCAATACTTTTTTAATGATGCCTACTTTGTGTCAGATATAATGCTAGAGGACACAGGTGACCAGACAGGGCTTTAGCCCTGAAGGGACTTTAGGTCTAGAAGAGAATGAACCCTTAAGTAATTACAAGTCCCATCATTAAAAATGCTACATGGGAGTTTCTACAAAATGTATTGAGAACCATGGAGAATGAAAATACAAAATCTGCCTGGAGCAGTCAGGAAAAGGCAACACTGATAAGAGGTGTGGTCATGGAGTACACTGCACCTTCAGAAATAGGAATAGAGTATTTCAGCTCTGATGGAGCATAAAATAGACTGTGGGATTATAAAGCCCAGGAATGGGGCGAGGGAAGCAGGCTGGATTTTGTAGCAATAGGGAACTGCCAAAGAATTCTGATTTTAAGCAAGGCTACCATACAGTTGGAGAGGGGTGGTTTGAAACAAGGAGGAGGTCAGGGGCCTTTAGGGAGATGAGGACTAGACTACAAAGGGACATTCTACATGAGCCCCCTGAGGGCTACTTAAGCAGGCAGAATTCACAGAGCTAGATGAAGCCTATAGGTGAGAGGTGAAGGAGGAAATAAAGAAGGTGAAGGAGGAGGTAAAGGGTGGGGGGTGCAAAAGAGAGACTCCCAGATTTCAACCTGGGGGGCTAAGTAGATGGTGTTGCTGTTGCTTGTTCATCAAACCAGGGGACACAAGAAGGGCAAATAGGGGGGCAAGAATTACAGATAAAATGAGCTAGTCTCTTGAAAATAGCAAGGACTGACCACCAAATACGGGAAAGAGTAAGATGAGGGCCCCTCCAGAGGAGGGGTAGGGGCCCAGCCCCACTCCCAGCCCCTCACCGTGGTGGCCTGTGAGGCCCCCAGAGTGAGCTCCTCCAGCAGGTTTCGGGTGCTGAAGCCCTCCTCCACCATCACAAAGTCTGATTCACTCAGGTAGCCAGCCATGCCGAGCCGAGCCGAGCAGAAGTCCAGTCGATGGGCTGGATGGAGCCACTGCCGCCGTCGCAGCCGCCGCCTTAGAAAGTATGCAACACACTGCGGGGGGTGGGGGGAGGGGCTCGCTGGGGGGCTCCCTTTACCTCCCAGGCCGCGGCTTCCATTCCAGTCGCCCACCACCCCGCGCCCGGCACAAGCGTGGGGATTTTAGGTTCACTAGGAAGGGTGTGCGACAGTCAGGAATCCTGGATTCTACACTGAGACAAGACATTGCATGCTCAGATGTCGCGGCTGGCGGAGCCTCAGTTGCCCTATCTGTAAAATAGATGAGTTGCTTTGGAGATCTTTTCCGACTCTGAAATGCTGAGTTCAGAAAGAGGGAAAGAAAGAGCGCGGGAGCAGGAAGTCTGAAAAGCCGGGGTGGGGAAATTTCCGGGGTGCCCCCAGTCCTGACCGCGCCCACCCAGAGAAGATGCCAGTGGCTATGCCAAAGATTCTCAGCCCGAGAACAGGAGCTTAGGTTCGAGTTCGCTCTCTGCCGCAGACACGGGCAGTCTCCGACCATTCTCAGTGCCTCAGTTTCCCCGTTTGTAAGTGGTTGGTCCTGACGTGCTAGAATTCTAGGCGTGCATGGGGGCGCCACATGGTGGGCGGGGTCCGCGAGCTCCCAGGTGAGAACGGACGACCGAGGTTCCGTCCCGGTAACCCCTCTCGGGTGCAGGGTCGAGGTCCCGCCCCCCGAACCCCCTTACCAAGCCCCGTCCTCCTTCGTGGGGGCCAGAGCCAGGCGCGCTGCTAGGGGGGGTCGCCGGTGACCTCGAAACTTGTGCAACACTCCGAAGAGGAGTGGCAGCTGCGGAGCCGAGGCCCCTGCTGAAAGGAAACAAGAAGGGGGCAGAAGGCAGGTCAGCACTGAAGCCGGGGGTACCCGCTCCCCGAGGCTCCCTAAGCCGGTCCCCTGCACTCGCCTTAAAACGCATTTACACGGCTTCGGCCCATAGGTCTCCCCAGCGAGTAAATCGGATCCTCCGCGCCTCCGCTCGCTCGCTCCTCCGGCTCCGGCTCCGGCCCGGCGGCCTGCGCCCCGCGCGCCCAGCAGCCACCGACCCCACGCCCCGCCTTCTGCCCGCCCCGCTTATATAAGCCACGCCCAGGCTCCACCCCTGACGCTCAGGCCCCGCCCCCGCCCGCTCCGTAGCCCTGGCAACCGAGTGCCGCGGCCCATTGGTCGATTCGGACATAAAGACTTCGCCTCTATCCCGTCGGCTCCGCCAGCCTGCGCCGCAGTCCTCCCTGCGGAGCCATCTCGGTGGCTGCCCACGCTGGGAACTCAGAACCGCAGAGCTCTAGCGTCTACGCGAGTACGACCCTTAGAATCCTGTATCTTGGCTCCGGGAAACTTTTCTATGCCTGGCTGCACTCAAGGATGCCTTCTGTCTTCTCTGCCTCGTGAAGTGCTACCTCATCCTTGGGAAACCCGGGTCAAATGTCATCGCTTTGTATTATTTTATAATAAAATCCTTTTTATTTAATTATCTCCTCTAGGCATCTTCTCTGACCTCCAGCTCAAAACCCAGCTCACGTGTTTTCAGAAGGCCTTTCTTTTTGTAGCTTTCCGGGCTCAGGATGTTTCCTCTCTCCTCTGCCCTCTGAATCTGACAACCTTTCCTCAAGTAAAACGTGTCTCCTCTAAGAAGCTCTGAGACTTCAGAGCATTTCTCCTTTTCTATACCGACAAACTCCTGCTCTGACTCATCTACTGTTATGGCTTGTGTCTAACGTCCCCCCAAAGCCTCAGGTGGTCATAGGTGGCGCTTTTCAGAGGTGGCTGGATCTAGGATATGTGATGCTGGGACTATGTGTGTGATGCTGCGATCAAGGGCGTGCGATTACTAAATTAGTCCACTGATTGGTTTGGCACAGTTCTGGGAGTGGACAACGGGAAGGCTCTCCCTGGGTGTGAGCGCTATCCTAAGGGTGGGTAGGCTGGACAGAATATAAGAGACAGAAAGAGGGCTGCTGTGGTCGCTTGTCACTTGCTGCTTCCTCCTTTCTGCCTTCTGCCTGCCATGAACTGTTTCTCCTCTGTGATGCCACTCTGCCGTGCCTTCCTGCCTTGGAGCCAGCCAGCTATCAACTGAAGACTCTACACACTGTAGCTACAATAAACCTTTCCTCCTTTAACTTTGAGTGTCAGGTATTTTGTCTCAGCAATGAGAAAAACTACCTAAGACATCCACAAGACTCCAATACAACGTCAACTCCTCTGTTGAGTCTTTCATGGCTTTGCAAGCACCAAGGCATGATGGAACTAAGCATTTATGTCTGACTAGACTCCTTGCTCATTTGACTCTTGTAACCAATACCTGAGATTCCCATTGTTTTCTACTTCTTCTCTGGTGACACTTCTCAGCTACTTTGTGAACCCCTCCAACGACTGGGACTGAGAGCTTGGCTCTTCAGACTGCCCAGTGCCTAACATGCACAAGAGTGCTCCAGAAGATTCAATAGCTGTGTTACTCAAAAGCTAATTCAAAAATTCATCTGGAGCCAGGAGTGATGGTGCCCTGGATTTAATCCTGCGCACCACAAAACAAAACAAAAAAGTTCATCTGGAACAGTTGTCCAAGAATAGTCAAGCCATCTTAGTAAGAAGAAAGAGAACTTCCTCTACCAGATATGCAAAAAATTTTATTAGGCTACAGTCTTTGTTTTGTTTTGTTTTTGTTTGTTTTTTGGCTACAGTCTTTAAAACAGCACAGGGTTGGAACAGGAAGACAGTGGTAGAACAGAACAGAGTCTAGAACAATCTTGTACACATGGGAGACTTAGTATACAATGAAGGCAAATCAGTAGGATAAAGGATTCATGTGTATTCATGCCTCTGCCAGGCTGTAAGCTTTTTAAAAGACAGAAAACACTTCTTGTCTTCTTCCAGTATCTCCTTAGGACACTCTATACAACTTCATCGGAACACGCTCAGATAAGACAGGGCAGTGACCAAGAAGTCAGGGAGGGCCATTTTCTACTACCTCCCCAGCTGAGCCACACATGACAGCTGAGTGCCCTTGATGAGTCACTCTGCCTGGTCTGATTTCTCCCTGTGAACTGAAAGCATTCAATCTCTCTGGCCCTTCTGCCTGGAAGCCTCGTGCCTTCTGTGCACAGGAACAGCCTTTCAGGAGGCAGCCTGGTAGGTGAATCAGTTGCAGGTTCTTGCTTTAAGAGATTAGCAGTCATTTGTATGTCATAGTACAGGGACAGGCATCCTTGTTTTCTCTCACAAGGAACAAGGTCCTCCTAAGAACAAGCAGCTACCAACTGGGACTGGGTAGACCGGGAGAGTCATGGCAGAAACCTGGAAAGAGGAGGCTAAGAGGAGGGAAAGGGCACCCAACAACTTTGGCTCTCATTTAAATAAATCATTCCTTGTGCCAGCCTCAATGGATCTGTGGTGTGGGTAGGTCTCACTAGCTTTTCTCATCCCCTGCTGTGTAACAGACAAACAAAAGGTATATTTAGTATGCTTACTGAATGATTAGGTAAGAAGGAGTGAACCAGAATCAATTCTGCCTATTTCTGATCTGTCAAGAATAATATATAAGCAAAGCAGTAAAATCTATGTCCTGGATTGGATCCTGAGAGTCTGCAGCTTTATAGTTTTCCCTACCAAATATGTTCTCCCATTGAATTACCATGACAATCCTATGTCCTAGAAACTATAGTTGTTTCCATTTTACAGATGTGGAATCTGAAGTCCCAAGAAGTTCAGTAACTTGCCTAGGATCACACAGCAAGTAAAGGTGGAGCCCAGATTCAAACCTAAACCTGGGCTGGGGGTGTGGCTCAACGGGAGAGTTCAGTGCCCAGCCCGGCAAAAATCAACCAAACAAAAACGTTCCATAGGTGTGTAGAACTGAAAAGTTTGTAAACTACTTTCCTGTCCATCATTTTATTCAGACTTTCTCAAATTCCCCCATATTAATTTCCTAAGGTTGCCAGAACAAAGTGCCAATTACTGGTGGTTTAAAACAATAGGAATTTATTGTCTCACAGTTCTGGAGGCTGGATGTCAGCAAAAACCATTGGCCGGGCAATGCTCTCTTTGATAGTTTTAGCAAAGAATCCTTCTTTGCTTCTTCTAGTCTCTATTCTTGCCATTCCTTGATTTTGAGTACGTTGCTCCAGCCACTTTTCTGTTTTCTCTGTGTGTGTTTCTTATAACATCCTCCCTCTGAATATGTCTGTCTCTGAGTCTAAATTGTCCTTTTAAATAAAGACACTAGTAGTATTGAATTATGGCCCACCCTAATTGCCCTCGGTTTAGTTTGACTACCTCTAACAAAGTCCCTGTTTCCAAATAAGGTCAAATCTGTAGTAGTGGGGGTTAGGATTTTAACATATCTTTTGGGGGAGGGAGCACAATTCCCCCCAAACTTCTACCAAACACTTTCTTTTATATCTTTGGCCAAGACATACATGCATGATGATATCTAGCTGCAAGGGAGGTGGAAAAGCATAGTCTTAGTTGGGTGCATTGCTCTTCTTCCCATCCCCCAGTAAGCTCAAAATACTTAGACAGAAAGGGAGACTGAATACTGTGTGGTGACTGACTGTCTCTACTACAAGTAGGGAAGATTATTTCCCCCTTTTAAATATTAGTATACACAGTTCAGAATGACTGTGAGAATTATTGCTTAGGCAGAAGTAGAGAAGTAATAAACATCAAGCACCATGCTGAATGTTTACAAACATAATTGCATTTAGTCTTTAGAAAACCCTATAAAATAGGCATTAATTGCTCCACTTTACAGAAGACAGAACTGAGATTAAATCCTTTGCGTCAGTTACACCACTAGGGAGTAACAGAGCCAGAACTTCACTCTGGTGAGATGTGCCCCAGGGATAAGACATGAAGCCAGAACAAAGAATGCTGAGACCAGGCCAAGAGCAAACAGCAGGAGACCTGAGCAGTAGCTAGAACTCAAGGTCAGACCCCAGATGAACTGCGAGAAAGAGCACAAATCCAAAGTTCCAACTGTAAACTCCTTGAAGGCATCAGTGAGATGGAGACTCTGAAGTAACTGGAAACAGAAAAGCAGCCTTAGGACTTTGTGAGGTTGGAGCTGTCTACAAGTTAAGGATGAAAACCAGTAATAACAGTAGCCACCATTTATTAAGCACCTACTGTGTTCCAGAGACTGAGCTATATATTTAATAAAGGCAGCTAACATTCCGAGAGTGCTTACTGTTGTACAGTCTTGTTTTAAGATTTGTATGCAACTTCTTACTCCAAAAACCTTACAAAGTATATGCGCTTAGGAATCCTAAGTCACAAGGGAATAAACATGCCCAGAAAGGCCAACTAACTTGTTCAAGGTCACGCTGTGACTAAATGACACCATTATATAACATACATTTTCTCCATCTTCACAACAAGCCTGGAAGGCAGGAATTACTATTATACCACAATGGAAAAATCAGACCCAGAGAAGCCAAATGATCTGCCCAAGATCGCACAGCAGATAAGTGCCAGAGCTTTGACTCAAACTCACGGCTGTACACTGACAAGGAGCTTAAAGTGGTGCAGCCTAGGGCTATGTCGAAGAAGGCTCCGAGGCCCCAACCCTTGGGATCCCAAATGCTAGTTATTAGTGAGGCATCTGTGTCCCCTGACACACGAGCAAGCCGGTCGAGAGCCAGTCTGCGCCAACACTGAGAAGGCCAACTTCAAGTACATTGATTCAACAGGTGATCGTATTCACAGCCCTCCCCTAAACAGACACGATGTTCAGATGCTACAACCAGCAGTTTGGATTTCTTTGTGTTTATTTTCACTCCTTTTAGGCTACACACAAATGTAAAAACATAATAATAGTGTGTGACAATTAAGGAATTCACACACTTTCCCTTAAGCCAGACCTGAATCATTTCTAACGAATGTGATAGGAAAACAACAACCACATGCAGAAAGAAAAAAAAAAAAACACTTGGCCAAAAATATCAGTTTCTACAGCTAGTGCCTTCAGAGCCACCTGGGAGAGGAATGAAAAGCCTGTCAGCTGCAGCTCTCCTGTGTCGTCTCCAGTGGTCCTCGGGCAGCAGAACCACCCAGAGGCCTTGTCAGGGCACAGAGTTTCTGATTCAGCAGGTCTGGGAGGCTCTAAGAACATGCACTTCTGACAAATTCCCAAGTTTCGTTGATGCCAAAGATCCAGGAACTACATTTTGAGAACTCCCAGCCTAAAAGAACTTGAAACAGGGCAGACAAAGGGGTCAAAGCTGTGCACCTTTGAAAGAAGGCATCAGACTCTCACCTGGCAGGGACACAGGATGAGGCAAAAACCAACTCAGACTGGACAGCTGCGCTGTCTCTAGACAGTAGAAGAGCAAACTTCAGGGGTATATATGCTTTGATCCATTTTCTGGGGCAACCCTCACTGGCTGTGTGACCTCGGAAACGTTACTTATCTTCAGAGAACTCACTTTGTGCATCTGTGAAATGGGGATATAAGAGCACCTAGTCCCTGAGTTGTTCATGAGCAAGTAAAACCTGCTGCCTGCTGCCTGGCACATGGATTAGCAATGTATTCCAAGTAACAACTGTTAGTATTACTACTCTGGGCCAAGGTACAGAATGATATCAAACGGATACAGCTAGGGCAGGACAGGAGAAGCAGCCCCCTTGGGAGGATTTGGGACCTGAGCTGAGGAACACCCTGCAGGGGACAGAGGCTCATGAAGTGGGTCAGTATGATGCAAGGATTTCACGGGGCAGAGGCCAATGGGTTTGGGCAGAGTGCCAAACCATGTAAGCTTGACCCAGGAAGGGCCTCTTTCTAAGTTGCTATAGTAGTCATGTTCTCTTAAAAAAGCAAAAATAAAATAAAATAGCCTGGCCTGGTGGCAAGTGTCTATAATCCCAGCACCCAGGAGGCTGAGGCAGGAGGATTGCAGCAAGTTCAAGGCCGGCCTAGGCTACATGGTGAGTTCAAGGCCAGTCTGAACTACGTAGTGAGACCCTGGTTCAAAAAAGAGGTGGAGGGGGCAGCGCCGGATGGTAGGGATTTAGCTCAGTGGCAGAGTGCTTGCCTAGTAAACATATAGCCATGAGTTCAATCCCCAGCAACCCCTTCCAAAATTAGAATAAAATAAGACCTCTTCACTTGAGTTGGGCATGGTGGCGTGGCACACACCTGTATTTTCAGCTACTTGGGCAGCTGATAAAACCCTGTCTCAAAAAAAAATAAAAAGGGCCGGGCTAGGGATGTAGCCCAGTGGTACAGTGCTCCTGGACTTGATTCTCAGTACCACCAAAAAAAGAAAAAAGAAACCTTTCACTCACCCCAAGAAAAAGAGAGGGTTCAGACAACAGGATTCTCTGCTCCCCTGCCCCGCTGCTAACTGACCCACACCTCCCCTTTGGATACCTCATCCACACCCTTCTGGCTATCTGACCAGCTAGAAATCCAGAGCCAGGGTCAGGTCATACGACCAGAGCTAGGTCCAGAGACTCCACTCCAGAGGGAGCCAGAGCGTGCTGTCTGTCTCTGAGGCTTCCAGCCACACAGCCGTCCTTGAGAGGCCCCGGGTCTTTTCAGTGAGTCTGCTTCTCAGAGGCAGCCTGTCAGAGTCCTCAGGCACATGGACACAAGGAATCAGACCTCCTGCCTTTGAATCCTGGCTCCCCACTCATTTGCACTTCATCTTCTTCACCTGTAGAATGGAGATACTAAGGTCAATGTTATTAACTTCATGAGGTTGATGTAGTGAGTAAAAAAGTGACCAGGTCATACAGTCTGAACGGTGGTTCCTCCCCTCAAAAAAATTCATGTTGGCACCTAACACCCACTGTGATAATACAAAGGGTAATAGAAAGATACATTGAATGTTTAGAGAATAAAAAAAACTTATTACAGTGAAAGACACATTTCCACAAACAATGAGCTGAGTATGTTCAAAGCGAGGGGAAGCATTTTTGAGCGGTATTAATGACCATGTGTCTTTTACTGTAATAAAATTTGTAATTTAAACATTCACTGTATTTTTGGTCACCCTATTGATCAACAAATTACAGCGATTTCTGTCAAATAAAAACCTTAGCGTGTACCCTCATCCACCCGATTCACCGGATCTGGCACCATGAGACTCCTAGCTCTGCTCCACAGTCAAAACGACCATGAAAGGTGAACGTTTTGAATCGATTCAGGACACTGAGATAGCCAAGACAGTGTAACTAATGACATTCAGGAAAGTGGCAAGAATGATGAGTTACATGTAATTAAAGGGAAGGGAAGTATTTTGAGGGGGATTGTTTTAAATTTAAACATTCAGCATATTTTTTGACCACACCTCATATTAAGAGGTGGGGCTTTGGGAAATGATCCCTCACAAATGGGGTGAGTACCTCTGTAAAAGGCTGGAAGGGGCTTCCTCACTCCTGTCATGTGAATATGCAGCAAGAAGATGCCATCTTGTTGTTTTTTTTTTAATAACCTAATAGATTTATATGTAATAGAATACTTTACTCCATGAGGCTGTTACTTGGTTTAAAACAAATTATCTTTTAGGGGGGTTGGAGATTTAATTCAGTGGTAGAGCACTTGCCTAGCAAACACAAGGCCCTGAGTTCAATCCCCAGCACCCCCCCAAAAAATGATTTTGTTTCTTTCAAAGGAGCAAAAGGTTTATTTAGCTCGCAGTTTGTAGAGTTTTTCAATCCATAATCAGCTGGCTCCAAGGCAGTGTGGCAGGGCAGATGGGCATCACAGAGGAGAAACAGTTCATGGTGGGCAGAAGGTAGCAAAGCAAGTGAGCAAGGGAAAAATAGTCTTTTTAATATTAAATATCTTCTCCATTCCAGTGTCAATATAAAGGGATTTTTTGACATTAGATCTGTTCTCTCTTTCTATATCAGATACACTGAACATATTTTTCTGAACTTTTCCATCCAAAAGATAAACATTTTAATTTTGAGCTGTTCGATCTCTAAGTACAATATTAACATGAGAGGTAAAACAAAAGCCTGATAAAAACATGAAGAAAAGACTCATCAGTGACTCAGGAGGTGGTGATTATAACTGAACAGTGGTAATTGCCTGGGATTTTAGGCAAGAGCTCCTTTCCACCTATTTCATGTGCTTGGAAAATTCTGCAACTGCGAAATATTTATGTAAATTTTAGGCATTACACTTTGGCCCCCCCTTTCTAACCCACAAATACAAATTATAGACTGCATTTTTTCAGTGCATTATTTGTTGTAAAAGAGACAAAAAAATTTTTACCCCTTGAAATCTCAATTTATTCCCACGTTATGGAAACAACTAAGAAGATAAAATTGATACTGGATAGGACTTTTGGCATGGGAACAACAGAAGTGAAGATGCATTAAATATTGTGAGCAGGGGTTGGGGATTTAGTGCAGTGGTAAAGGACTTGCCTAGCAAGTGCAAATCCCTGAGTTCAATCCCCACCACTGCCCCCGCCCAAATATTGTGAGCATACATACCCTTGCACAGACAAAGCTTTATTGAGGGAACAGGGTGCGGAGCTTCAGGTGAAGGAAGTCAGCGCTGATGGAGAGATGGACCAACTGCCTTACAGAACAAAGAAAGCAATGAAGTTTTATTGATTTTCTGGGAAAAGCTAAAGTCCAGTAAATTTCCACTGATCAGGGACATGTTTTGAAAAGGCTGTTTCTTTTTATGACCACCCAGTGGTCATGATCAACTTGTCCTATGGGTTGCTGAATTACTCTTGTAGTCAGTGCCCTCATCTTGTGTGAACATTCTGGCCTTGTGGTTGGTCCAGGGCTAAAGGACTTCAGGTGCTTCGCTGCTGCAAAGGCACAAAAGTGGGGTAGAAGAAACATATACCAACTCCAGTGGGCAATGGGCCAAATTAACCCTGTATTACAGTCTTAGACAAAATATATTTTAAATGATAAACATGTCTACATGCAGAACAGAGTGGAATATGACCCAAAGTTTAAAACGGCAAAGGGAACAGACACATATCAAGACAGAGCAGGCCAGACTTTTATTCCATTTTAGTTGCCCATCAGATATCTACAGGCTCAAGTGAACAGTCAGTGTTTTCATTAAAAATGGCCTTCAAGGGCTGGGGATTTAGCTCAGTGGTTAGAGTGCTTGCTTTGCAAGCACAAGGCCCTGGGTTCAACCCCAGCACCAAAAAAAAAAAACCAGAAAGTGGCCTTCAAGTTTCTGTAAAGTAAACACACAGGTCCAGGATGAGAACTGCAGTAAAGCTGGTGGGAAACTAATAACGTATTATTAACCAGCCATGAGACCTCCAAAATTAGTGATTTTTAAAAGTCAACTAAAGACAAATGAAGCTAGAGAGCTTATTTAGGTTATTTTTCCCCAGAAACAATTCCCTTATAAATATTCTGCTTCTGTGCTGTCATCAGAGCATCATAAGGAGTCTGTTGAAAGAGAAGCAACATGCCATGTAAAAAGAAGTGATGGTTTACTGAGCCCAGGAATTTATTTTGTCATTTCAGCTTTTTGTTCCGCTCTGGTGATCCTTGTCTCAAAACTACCTGTTCACTGTTTCCTGGGAATGTTCGGTGACCAAAGCTCAAGTTTAGCCTCAGGAGCACAGAGGTTTTCAGTGTGAGATCCAATTCGGGAGCCCTTTGAAGTCACAGCTGGCCATTTCTCTCTTGGAGTGTGTCACACCTGTGTGCAAGCACAAATGGAAGGAGAGCAGCTGCCTCTCCACCTCTCCCTGCTTCAACAACAAGCAGCAGCAAAAGCAATGAATGAGGACTAATAGCGCTTGTCTTGAAACCAAGGTCGAGACATTGAGGTCCTGACGGCTGAAGGTTCCCAGGAAATAGTGTATCTATAATTCTGTCTGACTTGAAATACTCTCTTCCTGGCTGGAGCTCCAGCTGCTGAAGCTAAGAGGCGCCAAGTGACACCACTTTCCAGGAAGCAGCCATTACGAGCATGGCCGGAAGGTGCCCTCTTTGAAGCAAAAAAAATAGTCCTTACTAGGTAATGAATCTGCTGGTGCTTTGCCTTTTGACATCAGTGACCAAAAAGATCAGACACCTTTGGTCACTGATGTATCCCAACTTTCTTTTTTTTTCTTTTCTTTTTTTTTTATAGTACTGGAGACTGAACCCAGGGTCTTCTCACTGAGCTACCTTCCAAGCTCCACACCCTTTTTTATAATGTTTTATTTTAACACAGAGTCTTGCTAAGTCTCTAAATTGCCCAAGCTAGGCTCAAACTTAGGATCCACCTGCCTCAGCTTCCTAGAGTGTTTGGATTACAGGCCTGCACCACCAGGCCTGGCCCAAGTTTCTAAAACAGTGCTTGACATATAGCAGATGGTCCAAAGATATTTTTTGAATGAATTAGTTAATGAGGCAACCCAAAGTCATAGTGAGTAAGAGGCTCAGTGCTCTCATCAGACCCTGCCACAGGTCAGCCCCTGCCCTCAGAGCTCCTCTGTAACATCCTTCAGGGCTGCCTAGGTCCTCAACTGGCCCATCTGTGATGCTACTTTCTGTATCCCTTAGCCATCACGTGGTTGATCCAAGACAAAATTATGAGATCTCAATGTGTTTTCTTGAGACAGGGTCTCACTATGTACTTCAGACTGGCTCACTATGTGGCCAGGCTGGTCTTAAACTCACAGCGATACTCCTGCCTCAGCCTCCCAAGTGCTAGGATTACAGGCATGAACTACCACACCTGGTGAAATGTCAATTTTGTCATTACCTTTGACTTTTTTTTCATTCTTTCCTCCCGCCTCAAATCTACTCTTTACCCTAGTATGTTCCTCTCACATGGTAACTATTCCCCCTCTTGTGTGGTAGGAGGTGGGGCCGAGCACTGCACAGGAAACTCTTGGAAAAGTCACTTCCCACTCTGGCTCTCGGTCTGTCCTCTCTGATCTCTATGATCTCTGAGACCGATATCATCTGCCAGTCTCAGTGTGTATAGCTCTAGTGAATCCAGGGAGAGATTTGCAGGCTTTTCACTAATAGCAGCATGGGTGGCTTATTCACCTATGAAAGGAATCATAGGACATAGATGAGAAAATTGTTTGTAAGTCTGTGGTCGCTGCTTCCCCGCAGCTTGGTTTGAGAACTACTGTAGATAAATGCTGATTTCCGTCCAAAGCTACCCTTCCATTGAAGCTTTATGACCCCAGCAACTGGCTTCAGCTTTCTGAATCCCAGTTTTCTCCAAAGTTTAGTCAAATCTTCAAAGGGCAGTTGAGAAGAATGTTCCAGAACAAGCTAGCCATAGGATGTGAGAACCAGCCCCAAGTGGCCGTGAGACCAAAGAGGCAGACAGGTCCAAGATTGCCCAGGTCCAGAGTGCGATTTATCGAGGGACTTTCTGATGTAAGCGTGGTGCTGAGGGGCAGCAAGACCTCTTGGATCCTTGCAATGTGAGTCAGAAAGAGGGCCATATCTGTGGGTTAAGACAAAATGATTTAATCTTGGCTGGAATGTACTGATTTATCTCAAACTGATGTCAAAGAACCAAACACAACCCTAGAATGGAGGTCCGGTTGTAAAGTTCCACATACCACTCTAAATGTTTTGTCTTTTTATAGTTTCCTAGGAAACTAGGAAGGAAAAACCAACTAGGGCTATTCTGAAGGAATCATGACAGTTAGGATTCAAGATGGCTGCTGTCACGTCAAGGTAAATCCACACAGACCCTAAACAAAAAGATGCAGGCAAAGCATTTGACCTATTGCCAGGTAAATAAAAAGTATTCCCAAAATAGCAGCTGTAACTGTCTTCTGAGCCCCAGGTAGATTCCTGCTGCAGCTGAGGACACATGGGCAGGGGTTGAGGGACATTCCTGAAGTCCTGTCTGCCAGACAGGTGTACCACTGGGCCTTGTGTGCAGTTACTGGGAGACTGCTCAGTAGTTGGGAGTCTAGACACGCTAGTTCCTGGGATCTATCTAGACAGAGGTCCCAGCCCTGTGTCAGCCATCTCAGAGTCTGAGCCCAGAGGTCTGAGTCACCAGAAGCATTTGAAAGTTCCTGGAAAAACCGTCTGGGCTAGGAGAACTTTGAATATTTTTTCCCCACACATTTAGTCTATTAAAATATGATATCATCATTTATTGCTGCCTAACAAATAACCCCCAAATGTAGTGGCTTAAAAACAATAAATATTGATTGTTTCACACAGTTTCTGAGAATCAGAAATCTCCTGAGTTTGTCATCAGGCAGTCAGCTAAGCCTGAAGGCCTTATCTAGGGCTGGAGGATCTACATGTAGCTCACTTACATGGCTGCAGGCTCCCTTCTTGCCATGTGGACTTTTTTTTTTTTCTGGTGCAGAGGATTGAACTCAATGTGGACTTTTCTATAGGGATGCTCAACACATGGCCTCTTAATTATGTGAGAATTAAGTGGAGAGAGAGAGAGAGAGAAAGGCTAAGACACAGCTGCAATGTCTTTTATAGCTTAATCTCCAAAGTGATGGCCCACTACTTCAGCCATATTCTGTGGGCCACACAGACCAGCCTGATACAACATGAGTGGGGATCACACAAGGTGTAGTACGGGTCATTGGGGCTATTTTTTAAATAGATTTTTATTAAAATTTATCCAAAGTTACACAGACGTACAGGCCAATATACAAGCTTACAGACCACAATATATTGAGCCTTTTGCTTATGACAACAAGCAATGTAAACAACACATAGACGCAGCATTAAGTCACAACTACATAAAGTTACTGTAGTACCTAGTGTACCTGTCACCGTTTTAAATTTGGGTTTTTAGGTTCTTGTTTTTAAGACATCATTATTCCTCTGGATTCCCATCCCCTCCCGCTTTGCCTTCTTCTTGTTCTCTTGGACCCTTTGCCTATTAGCTTATATCTAACCCTTTGCCTTTCTGTATCCATTGTTTATATTTGTTTGTATTTTGCCTCACTCAAATGAGGGATACTTTATGGTATTCGAGCTTGCAAGTCTGGTTTATTTCACTCAACATTATATTTTCCAGGTCCATCCATTTTCCTATAAATGACTGTAGTTCGTCATTCTTTATAGTATTCCATTATGTATAGATACACATCTTGTTTATCCAGCTATCTATTGATGGGTATACAGGTTGCTTCCAGAATTTAGCTATTACAAATTGTGCTGCTTTACACATTGTTGTGCAAATATCTCTGTAATGTGGTGTCTTTAGCTTTTTGGGGAAAACACCTAGTAGGGGAATGGCTAGATCATATGGGATTTCTATTTTCAGGCTTTTGAGAAATCTCCATACTGATTTCCATAATGGTTGTATTAGTTTGCATTCCCACCAACAGTGTAGGAGGGTTCTCTTTTCACCACAGCTGCACCAGCATTTGTTGTTGTTTGACTTCCTAATGATTGCCATTCTTTCTGGGGTAAGGTGGCATCTTAGAGTTGTTTTAATTGGCATTTCTCTGATAGCCATATTGATGTTGAACATTTTTTCATATATTTGTTGGCCATTTGTATTTCTTCCACTGAGAAGATTTAACTCAGCAGTTACAGTGCTTGCCTAGCAAACACAAGGCCCTGAGTTCAGTCCCCCGCACCAAAAAGAAAGTGTTCAATGTTTACTTTAAAGTGTTTATGTTCCTCAATCAAACTAGCTCCAAGAGTCATCATTATCACTGTCCCTGGCTCCGCTCTCACTCCTAAGCATGGACTGTATGCCCAGCATTGCTGTAGACACTGTCCCCAGGATTCTGTGATGACCAAAACAGTCTCAGTCCCAGACCTCATGAGTTTATAACTTACTTGGGAAGAGAGACATTAAACAGCTAATCCCACAAGTACAAGTAGAGTTTCAGGCTATAATAACTATAGTGAACTAGAAGTATAACCAATTAATCACTATGTTCTGTCCATTCAACTTCCAAATATCTCCTAAGACTTCTGCCACTTCTATTCATCCCAGGCATATATGCCTTTGTTCAGGCCTCAGTGTCTGTCATTTGGATTGTGTCCTTGGCTCCGATTTCTTACCATCTAGACCATTCTCCACCCTTCCCCAGAAAGAACACAACGAAAGGCAAATAAGATTGTTATTCCTTGCTGCAAACAGCTAGCCATCCCTCAGCATCCATTCTTCCTTCAGTGATACAGCCTTTCCTTTTACCTGAGCAAAATGTCCATCCAAAATAAGGACTACACTTCACAGAACCCTGGCTGCTAGTTGTGGCCATGTGACTCACTTTTGGCCCTTGCAAAGTGAATGAAGATGATGCCTGCAATTCCGGTTGATACCTATAGAGGGGAGGGGTGCCCACCACAGCCCCTTTTCTCCTCCCTGCTTGCTGAAATGCAGAAGCAATGGTAGGAGCTGGTACTGCCACCATCTTAAACAAGAAGGAAGATGTATGTTGGGGATATTAGAGTAGCCAGCCAAAAGGAACCGGGGCCACTGATGTAAGAGGCCCCATACTGGGGCTGGGGATTTGCTCAGTGGTTAGAATGCTTACCTAGGAAGCGCAAGGCCCTGAGTTCGATCCCAGCACCAAAAAAAAAAAAAAAAAAAAAAAAAAAAAAAAAAAAAAAAAAAGACGTACCATACTGACACTCACTTCCCAGCAGGGTTTTTATATAGGTGAAAAGTCAACATATATATTGTCTAAACCATTTTTATTTTAGATGCTTCATTTTAGTGGTTGAGCCTGTTTCTTAAATAATAAACACCCCAACTCAAAACCCATCCAATGGCACCTACTGTTGTCAGGTTAAGTCCAAGCATCTAAACCCAGCACCTTCAAGATGCACCCCCTGTCAGTCTGGTCTCTCACCTTATCTCTGGCCCCTTTTTAATTTAAATGCTGTGCTTCAGCCAAGCAACTTGTACTTCCCCGCTGCATCTCCAAGTCTTTCTTTGAGCTAGTCCTTCAGCCCAAGATGCTCTTCTTCTTTCTTATTAATAAGTGCCTTCCTTCCCACTTATTTTTGAGAATATAAGCAACTGCTGTTTGGGGGGGTGCTGGGAATTAAACTCAGGGCCTTGCGGTTGCTAGGCAAGTGCTCTACCGCTTGAACTAAATCCCCAGCCCCCACTCATTTTTCAGGATTTAGTCATCCTTTAAAAAGTTATGCCAGAACCCCACCTTTACCCTCACCCTAAATTGGGTTATCTTCCTCTTTTAAATGCTCCCTTGGCACTTTGTGCCTATTTCTCGCATGATGGTTAGACTCTAAATATCAAGAGGACAAGGATAGTGCCTGACTTGTTTACACTAACTGCCCAGTCCACTAAATGCCCAGCCCCTAGCAGAGCAGGAGAGCTTAATAAATATTCATCATCTGAATGAACAATGAAATTAAACAACGGACATCATTTATTACCCTAATGTTCTCTGCTCACTTACCTGCCTGTCTCTATCATCACCTGGATTCCCTGATAAAGTGTTATGGTTTAGATCTAAAATGTCCTCCCCAAAGCCTCATGTTCAGAGCTGGGGCCTGGTTGGAAGGGACAGGTCCCAGCTTGTGTTTAGATGTGCCCCCAAAGCCTCATGTGATCATAGGTGGGACTTTTTCAGAGGTGGCTGAATCCAGAGTGTGTGATTGATTCGTGGTGCAATGCGAGGTTTAAAGGTACTAGGATTAAGGGTGTGTGATTACTATATCAGTCCACTGATTGGTTTGGCACCACTCTAATCCCAGTAGTCTAGACAGAATAAAAAGGGGACAGATAAAAGCTGCTATGGCCCCTTGCCTTGCTTGCTTTACTACCTTCTGCCCACTATGAGCTGTTTCTCCTCTGTGATACCATCTGCCATGCCACCCTTCCTTAGAGCCAACCAACTATGGACTGAAACCTCTAAAACTGTGAGCCAAATAAACCTTTCCTCCCTTAACTTTGGATGTTGGGTATTTTGTCTCAGCAATGAGAAGAGTAACTAAGACAGAAGGCATGGCTTGGAAGGGAATATTCTTGTCCCCATCTCCTCCCCCCTCTTTCTTTGATTCTTGGCTGACATACAGGGAATAGCTTTCCTCCCTCACGCTGTTTCTGTCTTGGAGCCAGCCAACCATGTACTGAATCCACTGAAACTGTGAGTTAAAATAAAGTTATTCTCTTTTTAAACTGTGGGTGTCGGGTATTTTGTACCAGCAACAGGAAAGTGATAATACAGAGACCACAGAGTTCTCACTGCAAGGCATAATAGGTGCTTAAAAAGCATTATTCCAGGGGTTGACGATTTAGCTCAGTGGTAGAGCACTTGTGTTGCAAGTGCAAGGCCCTGAGTTCAATCTCCAGCACCCCCCACCAAAAACAGTGTTATTCTAGCAAAAACGCCCAGCCCAGTGGCCTCTGTTCTGGAACATTATTTTCCAGCAGAACTTCTGGTTCATCTCACTATTACACACCATATCGAATGTGTGACTGAATGTGTATTTGTTATGACAAAGATTCTTCATTTGGCCAAAATGTTGTCAGGCTTTTAAGTCTTCTCCTAGGTCCCTCTGTCCACTTCCTTATAAAATCTACTTTTAGCAAAGACTGGCTAAGTCAGTTTATCTGATCATCCTTAATAGCTGATTAATTCCTCATCCTCCACCATCCCCCAGGCAATGTTTGATCACTCTGGCCTGATTTCAGCAAGAGCTCTGTTAGGTGGGTTTAACCAGAATCTAACCTCTGAAGTTTCCTCTTGGTAGTTTTCCATCCATTGACACTCCCAGAACTACTTCCTCATTATAAATTCCTACTTGCCCCTGCTGTATTTGGAGTTGAGTCCGATCTCTCTCCACCACTGCAAAGCCCCACTGCAGTGGTTGCTAAACCTATCACAGTGGTTCTGAGTAAAGTCTGCTTCACCATGCTTTAACAAATGTCATGGAATAATTTTTTCTTTAATGATTGCTGTTAATATCATAAGCTTCTTTTTTTGTTTCAAGGCTGGCAGCTTTTATGGAAGTCAGCATTTGACCACAGTGACCTCAAAACAGTAGTGGAAAGGCTTTGCTTGCTCAGGTGGTGTGGGCTTAGTCGGTTCTTCAGAAAACTACATCTCAAAACTGCAGTTTGGGTGGCGATTGGTTAGGAAGCACGTTACAAAGATTGGAAAGGGGCACCAGGTCAGATGGGCCTGCGAAGTCCAAAAAGGGTACAGAAGCGTATGCCCTCTGCCAGGTGGGAGAGAGTTGGTCTGAGTAGGTAACCAAAATTGAAAGTCCACAAAGCCTCTGGAAGTCAAAGTCTGTCTCCACTCAGCAGGATAAATAGATCTTGGCCCCCTTGGCAAGAGCTCCTGTCCAGACTCTTTATTCTGATCCCAGTGAGGGACAGAGCAGTTGGGACAGGCTTAGTTTTGCTGCAGTAAGCAGTAACCAGGAGAATCTCATCGTCAGATAAAATCCTTGCTCATACTAAATGCTCATTCGAACTAACTAGGAGACTCTGTTCTGCGTAATTCCTTAGGGACATAGGCTGATGGCGGTTCCAATTCAACCCAGCTTCCATAACTGCTGAAAGAAAGAAAAGAGAATTAACTGTTTGGGGGGTGGTGCTGGGGATGGAACTCATGAAAGAAGGAAAAGAGAACATAGAAATTCCACAAAGACTGTCAAATCTACTGCCCTGAAGTGGCCTGTGTCTCACTTCAGCTCATGTCCCATTAAGCAAAGTAAGTGACATGCCCTCACCTAAGTTTAAAAGGATAGAGACATATAATCCTCCCATAGGGAAGAACAGGAACTATTTTTAAAAAAAAGAATAGTATAGTCCGCCACCACACACACAAAATAATGCTGTATGGTAGAAGATTTTACTAGCTGTGTGGTTTCATGCAAGCCAATTAATCATGCTGAGCCTCAGTTTCCCCATGCATAAAATAGGAATAACAACAGCTCTGACCTAGCAAGAGCATTGGGATGACTCATTGAGGCTGTATGTAGTGGGCTGGACATGGGCCTGGAACAAATACTTGGCTCAATAAATGCTAGCTTTTTAAAATTAAATCATGGAGAACTTTGCCACAAGGCAAGTATAAAATGGAAGCCAGGTAGCCACTTCCTTCAACTAAAACAGCTGTCTTGTTAAATGTCTTGTTAAAAGTCATGGAGGGTGCTGGGGATTTACCTCAGTGGTTAGAGTGCTTGCCTTGCAAGCACAAGGCCCTGAGTTCAATCCCTAGCACCAAAAAAAAAAAAAAAAAATGTCATGGACAAAGTCCTCAAGGCCAGTTCCACGGTGCTTTTCTCATTCCTCACCCGGGACTCCTCTGTGACGGCAGATTGCTGGATTTTTTTTCTGAATATTCACTGCCTCTCCGACAGAGACCCTCCAAATGGGCCCCAGTGACAGCAGCTGGCTGTGCTTTGGCTAGTTTGAGGGTATGTGAACTGTGGTGCGTCCATGACCTGTGCCATTTCCGGGTTGAAGCTTTAAGGATCAACAGGCAAGCTCATTACTATGCTTCTCCAGTGTGCTGATAAATATTTAACAATTCTTCCAAAGGAAAAAAGTATTTGTCAACTTTAATAGTATAAATGCTTCCCACCGTGACTGATTTCAGGCCTCAAGTGTGACATCATTGAACACGGGGTTGGAAAGAGATATATGATACAAACTCTCTCTAACGCAAGCTGACTGCAGCACACCATGCAGCCTCTCCTGTCCCCTGGGAACAGCATTTTTCTAAATAGGACTAGAAGCTGCTCCTTTAGCCTTCATCCTTAACATACAATAGAACCATAGCTGACCTGTAGCTGCCCTGTAACCCTTTCTGTAAACTGAGATTTGGAGGTTATTTTTCATTGCCAAACAATTTAGCTGAAGCTGACTAACATAGTCCCTGAAACCTTCTTTGGCTTTGGTAACACTCTTTCTTCATTATTTCAATCAACGAACATTTACCAGCACCCACCACGTAAGAAAGACAAAATGGCAGAGTGGGTGTAATGCAGGCTAGCGAGCCAGACCAGTTTGTGTCACCCAGTTCTGCCACTTATTAGCCACCATGTTGGGCAATTTTATTAACCTCACAATACTTAAATTTCCTCACCTGTAAAATAGGACTAACACTAGCACCTACCTCATCAAGTTGTCAAGAGGACTGCGTAGTTTAATACATGTAAAGCACTTAGCGCAGTGCCTGCCATTAAATAATAGCTTCGGTTATTATTATTAGCTGCCAGGCCCCAAGCCAAGGGTGAGGAGGTCCAGTCTGGGCACCTGTGCTGTCAGGGTTCATTCACAGTCGGATGCAGGAGGCAGGTATAAGAACAGAAACCCTCCATCAATCATGACAGATGGAGAAAAGAAGGGAGCGCTACGGGAGATTGAGCATCAGAGCGACTAACTTGAAAACTGAAGCTGCGGTCCAACTGCCCAAAAAGGCTTCACAGAGAAGCAGGTATTTAAACCAAATTTTACAGGATGAGCAGAAGTTGTCCAGATGAAAAAGGGAATGATGGCGCTTGCCTGGCAAGCTCAAGCCCCTGAGTTTGATCCCCAGCACAAAAAAGAAAGAAAGAAAGAAAGAGAGAAAGAAAGAGAGAAAGAAAGAGAGAAAGAAAGAAAGGAAGGAAGGAAGGAAGGAAGGAAGGAAGGAAGGAAGAAAGAAAGAAAGAAAGGAAGGAAGGAAGGAAGGAAGAAAGAAAGAAAGAAAGAAAGAAAGAAAGAAAGAAAGAAAGGGAGAAAGAAAGAGAGAAAGAAAAAGGAATGGTGGATAGAATGAAATTTCAGGTTTTCCTCTTAACTCTCCAGTCATTCCCTGAGTCCTTTGCTGGGCACCTTTTTTCTCCCCAGTATTGGCTTCCCAGATCTTAGTCTTCATATTCTTTCCCTCCTACCCCCTCCCAGGATAAACTCCACGGTTTCGAAGCCAGTAATACTTAACAGCACTTACGGAGTGCTCGCCATAAACAGGGTGTTGTGCTAAATACATCTGTTACCTAATTCAACATTCACTATGATCCTGTGAGATGGGTATCATCAACTTGATTTTGCAGAGAGAAACGGAGGCCCAGAGAGGTTGGGTGACTTCCGTGTCACACAAGGTTTTCAGCAGCAAGTATCCAAATACTCAAATAAATGTGGTCTGATCATTAGAGGTTTATGTCCCTTCACAAGAAGTCTGGAGGAAAATAATACTCAGGTTGTTTAGTTCAACAACTCAACGATATCAGACCCTGGGTCAGTTTTTCTTTGAGATGCTTCACTCTTCCCTCATGGTCCCAAGGTGGCTGTTGAACACCAGGCATTGCATCCTCTCTTGGCACCCAAAAGCAGGAAGGGAGTTTTCCCTCCTACGAATTTCTTTCTCACTCTCTCTCCATTTCTTGTTGGTTGTTTTCAGTACTAGGAATTAAACCTAAGACCTTGCTTGTGTCAGGCAAGCTACATCCCTAGCCCTTCTGAAAAAAAATTTTTTTAGGTAGAATTGGCTAAGTTGCCCAGGCTAGCCTTGAACTTGTGATCTTCTTGCCTTAGGCACCCAGATAGCCGGGATTGCAGGTGTGCATCTCTACACCCAGCCCTCTCTTTTGAGTTTTAACTCTAGCCACACTGACCCTCTCCTGGCTCCACACCAATGTTTGCCGATTTCCATAGCATGAACATTCCCACCTGACTGATTTCAAGCCGCCAGTGTGGACTCAGTGGTCAGTCTAGGCAGTGAAGGCAATTCATGAGTAATGTGGGGTTCCCATGAATTCCAAATCTCAGTAGGAACCAAAAGCAGGCTGAGAACAAAGACATACTAGCCACTGGCCTCCCAGTGGCTGGACTCTCACCTCCCCTGCTGCTACATCCCCCGCCTTTGAAGGGCAAAGTCTAGGCAGGAATATCCTGCTGGCCAAGCCGGGCATGTGCTCACCCTCCCACTGCAGAGAAGGCAGACGAGTTTCCACCCTTTCCACTCCTGCTGAGGGAAACATGGCTGTCTCCCACTGAGCCCTTTACCCTGGGGATTTTCCACAACACGTGAGAGGCCTTCCCCTGCTGAGTGCCACAGTCCCCTCCACTTTCCATGGTCCCCTTTGTCTTTAGGCCTTTGCACATGCTGCTTCTTTTGGAATACGCTTCTCTCTCTTCTCCAGGGAAATCCTCCTCATCCTTAAGATTTCATCTCAGTTAGACAAAATGCCCCATCGCTCTGAGTTAGATGCACTCTTTCTGCAGACTGTGCCTTCCCCAGCACAGCCTCCAGCCATCTCTTACTTGTGCTTTCCTCCACTTGACTGCATATTCCACAAGGATGGACACCCTTCCCTCACCGGATCATTAGAACCATGAACAATATTGGGCACGTCATAAATGTTCCTTAAATGTATTTTGAGTTAATGAATAAAGGAGATAACTATAAATGGCTCTACTTACCCCCCTCAGTCACCTGGCCCTAAAACTCACGCTCTCTTAGCCCCATGTGCTCTGCAGTCAAGTCCTATTAAATCTACCTCCATAGTCTAGACCCTTGTTATCTTTCTCATGGACCTTTGCAATAGCAGAAGACATTTATTGCTCTTTGCCTGCCCCAAACTCTTGCCTCTTATTTTGGAAATTGCCATCATTTACTTTTAAGGAACTACTTCTTCATTCCCAATAGTCCTGAGGGATCTGTTAGTCAATCAATATCATTTCCACTTTCATCAAGGGGTAAACATGAGATCCAAGCCACGCCAGATATCTGAATCTTGAGTGAAATGATGCAGATACAGAAAATGTGAATGAGTCATAAGAAAGTGTTGGGTTTTGGCACAGCCTCACCCAACTTTAGAAACAAATAAAGGTAGCTATAGAAGTAAGGCAGAGAGCTGGCCATGATGGCACACACCTGTAATCCCAGCACTCAGGAGGCTGAAGCAGGAGGCCATGAGTTCGAAGCCAGCCTGGACTACATAGTGAGCTCAGGGGTAGTCTGAACTACATGGTGAGATCCTGTCTCAAAAAAAAAAAACAAAAAACAAAAAAACAAAAAAAAAACCAAGGCAGAGGGAGATCAGAATATCATCTTTATTCTTGACAAAGGTATTTGAGGTGTGTCTTTACTAGCACAGAATGACTAATACTAGACACCAAAATTAAACTTCTCCAAGTAGTCCTACATAGTGCTAGAAAATCACCATCCTAGTAGGGCTTGGTGGCACATACCTGTAATCCCAGCTATTTGGAAGGCTGAGGCAGGAGGATGACTTGAGCCTGGGAATTTGAGGCCAGTCTGGATAACATAGAAAGAGCCTATCTTTTAAGAAAGAATTATTTTGAAAGAAATAAAGAAAAGAAGGGAGAAAAGAGGAGGGAGGGAGGGAAGGAGAGAGGGATGCAGGAAGGAAGGAAAGAAGGAAGGGAAAGGAAGGAAGCAAATTATTGTCCTTTCTGTGATGGATATGCCCTGGGAATTTTTGAAAATATAGGAGAACAAAAGAAAGTGCTTTTTAGGGTTGGGGATTTAGCTCAGTGGTTACAGTTCCTGCTTAGCAAGCACAAGGCCCAGAGTTCGATCCCCAGTACCCAAAAAAAAAAAAAAAGAAAGAAAGAAAGTGCTTTTTGTGGGCAGGAAGATCTAAAAGAGAGCGAGAAAGGAAGCACTGAGTTGAGCTCAGTTCATTCTCTGTAAACTTACTACTCAGATACTGTACAAATCACTCCTCCGCCTCTGGGGAGTAATGTGTGGATGAAAGGAAACAGCAAGAGTGTCACTCTTAAAGAGATTCTTCCACATGTAAAAGCCCGGGGTAGGGAATAAAAGTTTGCCTCAGCAACGATCACTCACTCCTCATATCTAGATGCCCCAAAGTAGCCCTGGTTCCTATCATTGCTGAAGCCAGTGGTTGTACGACTACATCTACCCAATCAACTCCACTCCTGCTTAATGTAACTTAATGCATTTCTACTACCCGCACCCATATAACTTGTATTAGTTTCTTCTTGCTGCTATAATGTTACCACTAAGTCAGTGACTTAGAACGATGCAAAGGTATGGTTACAGTTAAGAGGTCTGAAGTCCAAAAGGGGTCTCACGCAGCTAAAATCCAGTCGTCAGCAGGGTCGTGTTCCTTCTGGAGGCCCCAAGGGGAGAATCTGCATCTTTCTTCTGCAGCTTCAGAGGCTGTAACTTCCCTGCCCCCAAGCCAGCTATCACGTCACTCTGACCTCTGCTTGTGTCACCACATCTCCTCTGGCTCTTCGGCCTCCCTCTTTTCCTTATGAGGACCTTTGTGATCACATCGGGCCCACCCAGGTAATCCAGGATGATCTCTCCATCTCAGAATCCTCGATTTTTGCTATGTAAAGTGACATGATCCCAGGTTCTGGGGATTAAATGTGGACATCTTTGAGGGGCTATTATCTCTGCATACCACAAAATATCAACAGAAATACCTTTTATCTTGTATCTACCTCTTTCTCACCTCTTCAGTCTGTCATGTAAGTGATCTTTAAATAGCGTAGGTCTGTTTTAAGGCCCTACCTAGAAACTTCCCAATTTCTCCCAAACCCACTGAACAAAATTCACAGCACACCTGCTCTCTCCTGTTCCTAGGGGTTTGCTGCAAACATTCTCTCAGCCTGAAATGTTCTCTGCCCCAAAACCAAATCCTCTCCAACCTTCCAGTTTCTCCTGTTACACTCTAGTCGGAAGCTTGCTGGACTGTGAGCTCCACGTCTGCTACCTGACAGTGCTGGGTGCCAGCCAGACAGATCTGAGCTGGGATCTCTGCTGAGCCACAGGCTGGTCATGTGACCTTCAGCAAAGTCCAGTACTGAACTTCTCTGTGCCTGTATTTTTAAAATATGTTGGTAACAAAGTAGCTGCCCTGTCTATAGACAGCTATGAGGATTAAATGAGATGGTACATGTAAATTGTTTAGTCCATTGCTGGCACGTAATACCCAATAATAGGTGGATAGTAGCTGTTATTGTGAAGAATTAATAGTTGGGTGTCTGAATGAATGAGACACTCCTCCTCCTCCTGGGATGGCAATATCCTTCTTATTGTCCTGTTATCAACTCTGGGTTCTCATGCTGTCTCAGAAGAATCAGACCGAAGCACCTTGGTACAAGAACAATGCTTTTATTCTTATGCTCTAGTACAAGGGAGAAAGCTTCGGGGGACAGAAATCCCAAATTGACCCAAAGGACAAGCATGTACAGCTCTTATGGCATCAACAGGGTCTCTTGACATCATCACATGCAGAGGTGCAGTTTTTGTTATGCCTACATGCTTCTTTATCCTGTCTGTAGCCCCTAACACCCCAAGAAAGGGTCTTACTATGTAGCTCAGGCTGACCTCCGGCTCTCTCTGTAGCCTAGGCTGGCCTTGAACTCATAATCCTCTCATCTCAGCCTCCCAGTTGCTGGGTTATCATACCTTTTCATGTAACACGTGTCTCATTACCATGCTAAGTCTCCACTTCAGGTGTGAGTTTTACTATGCTAACAAGTAAAGGCAACTGTAAATCACTTGTGTGACTATTCTATACATGCATTTGTCCTTTACCCACCTGGAATTTGTTCCTTGTCACTTGGGAAAGTTCTTTATTGGGCTTTAGAGTAGGGTAGGACATTCCTCTGCCTCCGCGCGTTTGATTTTAATGATCTTGTGGGAGATTTTTGGGCTCTGGCTTCTTGATCGCTCCACTGACCACACAGTCTCTCCAGGCTGAGCTGACGTCTCCTCCTCCCATCTCCTACTACTATGCTACCTTAATTTTATGGCCTTGAAGACTGATTCTCTTTTCAACAATCAATTCCCTGGTATTTTGTTAATTCTGTGAGACTATAGCTTAGCTGTCTGGTTTCCTTACTATTCCCCAAAGCCTACAACATTTTTAGTTGAATGAATGTCTTAAATTCTGAGTATTTATGTATAGTATTAGTGTTTTCCCTACTGGGGGGCCCATTCCTGGTCAAAATCATTACAGGGATTGGTGGTGAAAGGAGGAGGCTGCTTATAGCTCTATACCTTGCCTCTTGCCCTGCTCCCAGAAAATCTCAATAAACAAATCTTACTGGATTGAATTTTGGCTACACAGAAGCTTCTCAGGGGCACTAGTTTGTCATTCCCGGTTTTAATAGTAATTCTACTCCTATGTAACATTGGACTGGTTGCTGAATATCTCTACACCTCAGCTTACTTTCTGGAAATAGGCATCGCAATCCCTGCTTCATTTAAGGTCTGACAAGATCAAGCAGGCATCTTGTAAAAGTTCACTGTGGAGATCAGAAATGAATGTTAACTTCTGTGAGGTAAAGTAGAACAGACCACAGCTGAAGGGTTGGTAAATTCATCACTAGGATGTAGAAACAGCTGGTATAGGCCTGTGAGGAAACATAATGGTTTCCTAATCGCTCTCTCCTGAAAGGGCCAGAGGGGCCTGAGGAAGCTTTCACACACCAAAAAGCTGTAGAAATCATTTCCCTATCCAAGAGAGGGTCATCTCTCTAGAGGAAAAAATATCTTTCTTCTGATCTAAAAAGGTTATTTTTCTTATAAAGGCATTACTTGTATATTATAGAATTCATCACAGAGCTTTTTTTTTTTTGAAATCTGAAAGCGCATAGAGAAGTAGACACACCCCTCTAACCACGCTATAGAAGTTTCCGTTATAACTGTCAAACAAAATTGGGATTTGTTATAACTGCAAGTTTGTATCCTGCTGGTGAACATTTTCACATGTCATTAAGTGGTATACAATGAGAGAATTCCAGTATACAAATTTGTTGCAATTTACTTAACCAATCTCTTACTGTTTTAACATTTAGACTATTCTGGCTTCGGACTTTGGGGCTGGTATAAACATGGCAACTAATCTACATTACACAAATCTTTACACCTATCCTTGATTATCTCCTGTCTTTGAATTTCTAGAAGTGGAATTGTTAGACCAAAGTTTATGTGATACATGTTGCCAATTTGTTTTCTTTTCGGGATTTTTTCTTTTTTAAGACATCGTCTCGCTATGTAGTTCAGGCTGGCCTCGAGCTCACTAAGAAGCCCAGGCTGGCCTCGAACTCGCGACGATCCGCCTGCCTCTCCCTCCCCAGCGCTAGGACGCCACCACAACCGGCGCCCGCCACCACGCCTGGCGCCAATTTGTTTTCTAAGGGCGGTTTTAACCATTTACACTCCCGCAAGCAATTTCATAGGAGTTAAACGAAGTTGCAGGTGTCATTAACTGTCAAGGGCCGGACTGGAACTTCTCGAGCGCGCGGGCTCCGGTCTTCCTTCACGTCTGCCCGCCCACTCTGAACACCGGCCAGGAGCGCCACGAGCACCCAGCCCCACTCAGCATGCTGGCCCGCCCCTTCCTCACTTCGTACGTATTCTGCCCAATCATAAGTAGTCTTCCTCAGTATAGCCTTAGGATTGGCAAGTTGAAGTGTCCGTCGCGCCAAGGGGCGGGCGGAGAGAGCTGACGGACGCGGCAACCGGCCACTGTGAGCAGCGAGTGTGCCCCTGCGTGGCGTGCGTGGCGCGCAGGTCTAGAAGCCGTGGACCTGGGAGGTGTGCAGGGGCTGGCGGTGAGAGTGGCTGCCATGGCTCCTACTGCACCGGCAGCCGAGTCCGAGTATCCTAAGGGCATCCGGGCCGTGCTACTGGGGCCTCCCGGGGCTGGTAAGGGTACCCAGGTGAGCGTCCAGAGCCCGCGGATCCCCAAGGTCAGGGCGGACGGAGATCCGGAAGCCCTTTCCTTGTCCGGGAGCAGGCGGTGGGTTGAGTCCGGGCCAGGGTCTCTAGACCCTAGTGAGGTGTTTCGAGAAGAGCCCACGTTGGAGGGCGGGGAACGGCAGGGACCGGGAGTTTGGGTGAGGTTTGGAGTACTTAGGAATCCAGGCTTGAAGTGTCTTGTTAGGGGATCTCAAGTGTGTTAGGCGCCCTATGAGGAGTTAGAGGTTGAAAAGTTTGAGGGGTGGGTTGAGCGCGAGGCTGAGGCTCTGCATTACAGGCCGAATGGAGGCCAGCAGCTTGATGGCCCAGTTTCCCTGCGAGTTGTCCGCAGTCAGTGAATTGTCCACAGTCAGGGTCATGTTCCAGGCATTAGGGGCAAAACTTTTTTTTTGCTAATGATTAATGACTGGAGATGGAGGCGCATCTCCTGCACTTGGATCAGAGTGGGAGCTGATGTCTGCTGACTGGGTGTACAGCCAAGAGGAGTGAGGTCTGACCTGTGTGAGTCACTTCAATCGGGCTGAGACAAAACCTAAGGCCCTCCCTGTACATCTGAAAACTGGAGGTGGATGTGTAGACCTCGTTTGCTACCTCCGGAACCCTGTGGGTCCTGAATCTGAGTCTTGGGAGTAGTGCCCAAATTAAAGATGAGGAATGTGCATAGGGTCTCTGCTTCCAGTTGGAATCTGAGGTGCCTGAAGGCTGAACCCCTCAGGATCATTTAAATGATTTTAGACAAGAGGGAACTTGAAATTTTAACTTCCTGAATCAACAGGTAAGAAAACAGGCCCAGGAAAAGTAAGTGGCTTTCTCGAGTTAGTGAAATTGATTTCACAGGGCCTGGAAGGAACCTCAGGAACCTTGGACCTTCAGGGCACTGGAGTCTGAAGTTGCCTTCTGTCCTAGCAGACTACGGGTCCTCCCTTAGCATCTGAGCCCTTTCCAGATCTGGGACATCATGGGCCCACAGGTCAGGGTTTGGATTTGTGATCTGATTTAGGGTTTGGAAGCCCATAGGTTGGGTTGTTGACATGCCCTTCCTGCATGGAGATTAGCATTGCTCCCCATCCCCTAGGGTTTGGGTTCTTGCTCATCATTAGGCTTTAAAGAGGGAATTCCTGAAAGTCTAGGCTTCTCCATGCTCGGCACTGCTCTGTACCCAATCTTCTAACACTCGCCAACAGGTTACTTGGCACTTGATGAGGTTATTGGAAAGGGATGAATGACACAGATTAATGTGGGTGTTGAGGAAAAGGGAGCTCTCAAAGGCTTGGTTCATTTCTGTGACTTTGCTTTCTGCCTCTGTGTACTAGGTTAGAAAGGACCACTTTGTATTTTCTCTCCATAAACTGAGCTAATTCTTCCTTAGTTCCACCAGTACCCTTTATACCCAGTGATGTTAACATCACCCCTTTCTTTTTGCTACCACCCTCAGTTATTAGTGCAGCCTAGGGACATTTAAGACTTGGCAGACTTTTGGTCTGAGTGACTAAGTATAAAGAGGGTAGTTCACATGTGTCTCCCCACCCCCACCAGCTTATATTGAAGTTGATGGGTTCAACAGTCGTGAAATGGATATTCCAGACAAGCCATCCCAAAGCTAAGACAAGAGCTTTGTAATCTGGCAAGCTGTATAACTTCTCATCTTCAGTGTTCTCACCTGAAAAACGAAAAGTTCACAAGAACATTGGAAGATTATGTTCTATATAAGTATAAAAGCACCCACATATACCTAGGTAACAGCCTGGCAGAATAGGTGCTCAGTGAATAGTGTTCCTTTCAGCTCAGTAAACACATCTTCCCTCTCCCAACTCTGTTAATTTTAGTGTAAACAGTGATTTGTTCAGAAGTCTTGAAGAAAATTATGAGCTGATTGATAAGAGTGCAGGAATGTGGGAGTTGGTCAGAGGTTTTGCGAAGTGCAAGATGTGATTAGAACTGGGACTTGAGGAAAGGTAAAATTACACGAGTCCTTTGACCTTTATACACTTGCCTTTCCATAGTAAGAACAAAGGAATACTGGTGGTTGAATGAGTATTTTTATGGAGCTGGAAAAAAGTATGTAAGTCACAGGTTGCAAAGTGGCAGTCTACTACAGGATTTAGCCTACAGACACACCCTACACACCCAAACTTCTTATTAGAAGGAGGTACTCTCCTCCACACAGTACTAAGGATTGAACCCAGAGCCTTGTTCGTGCTAGACAAGCACTGTACCACTGAGCTACATCTCTTGTCTTTTTTTTTTTTTTTTTTTGAGGGAGCTGGGCATGGTGGCACATGCCTATAATCTCAGCATGTGGGAGGCTGAAGCAGGAGGATCACTGTGAATTCAAGGCCAATCTGGGCTACAGAGTGAGTTCAAGGCCAACCTAAACTACATAGTGAGACCTTGTCTCAAAAACCAAAAATAAATAAATAACAATTTTATTTTGAGACAGGGTCTTAACTAAATTGCCCAGGTTGACTTCAAACTTCTGATCCTGCTGCCTCCCAGATTCCCAAATAGCGGGGATTACAGGTGTGAACCACCATGCCCAGCTTTGTTATGAAGAGTTTTGAATACACAAAAGAAGACTGAATGGTATAATGAGCACCACTAACCATCAGCTGAATTACTGTTTTGAAAACAGTATTTTTAACCGCAGTATTTACATTTCCAATCTTCTCACAAATGTGATGATAGTTTTAAATTTCTTGATTTTTTTTTTCCTCTTTTATCCTACAGTTTTGTGGAAGAAAGTTGTTTGCTCTGAGAGTATTGTCCCTCATTCTTAGAATTTTCAATTGTATCATTGTGGAGTGTTTAACATCTTTCTCTGTCCTCTCTGTTTCCTGTAAGTACTTAGGTTGGGCCATATGCTGAATCAGATTCCGGTTCAGTGTTTGGCTGTGCAGTCCATTAGGAAGCACCTGATGTCTGCTTGTCTCTGGGATGTCTGTAGTCATTGCTGTTCGGTGCCTCCGTCCGGTAATTCGTTACGGGTGACAAAATGGTGGTGTTCCAGTTCTGTCATTTCTCTTTTCATTTCCTAGTGAAATATTTCTATAAAGAGAAACTTCTCCTCTATTTGCTTATCCAGTAATAGGGTTTACCTGAAAAAAGGCTTGATTTGTCAGCTTTCAAAGTAATAAATTGACAGTAGAGTGTTTTCAGTTGTGAAATTTCTCTTAAAAATTCAGAGAAATTTCTCAAGTTTCTCTTGAGAAATCATATCTGGTGGCAATGGGCCTCCATTCCAGTATGGCACTAGTCACTTGCAGCTCAGTGTGGGTGTTACCTGGGATGGTAGGTGTACTCTCTTGGCCCCAGCACAGTCCCCTTCACTGCCTGCTGCTTACCTTAGACTCATATTATTCATTTGTATCGTCTACCTGGCCTGTGTTGGCAGATGTTTGCAATTTTTGATGAATCCCTAACCTAGGATTTGTGCCTAGTACCTCCTCAGTGATCTTTGTTTTCTTTCCACTACCATGTCCTGTATTTTATGTTTTACATCAGTATAACTGAAATAATGTCTTCTGACTTTATTGTTCAAATTTTAGTATGTGTGCTGCTGAAGAGAGCACTCCCCATTTTAAAATAGCCATTTGAAAACTGCTCTTGTGCTGTGATTTTTAAAACATCACAGAACACTTAGGATTGTTATTTTGTTTAAAGAACTCTCTTTCTCCCTTCTGAAGTTGGATGTGCCTGCAGTGTGGCCAAAACCAAAAATGTCTGTTTTTTCTACCAGTCGCTCAGGTTTCCAATGCATCCAGCTTACACCAGTTCTTTGAGGCTTTGTGTACTTAGGCAATCAAAGTTGCCAGCTTACAAATTAGACTTGTCAGTTAGATTGGTGCACTGATACCCAGAACTTTGTGAGACCTGTCTCTCTCTCTCTCTCTCTCTTTCTCTCTCTTTCTCTCTCTTTCTCTCTCTTTCTCTCTCTTTCTCTCTCTCTCTCTCTCTCTCTCTCTCTCTCTCTCACTATCTCAATGGTAATGAGTATTAAACCCAGGGCTTTATCTGTTTGCCCAGTAGATTCTTCTCCTATCCTATATCTGGCATAGTCATCACCTTTTGCTTAGTTGTGTGACACACCTCAAACTAAGAACTTTATATGTTTCATCTGATTTAATTTTGCAACCCTAGGAGGTAGGTACTGTTGTTATCCACACTGTTTTTACTGATGAGAAACTGAGGCCCAGAGACGATATCTTGCCCCAGGGCATAAATACAGTAAGTAGCAAAGGCAGATTTTGAACTAGTGTCTTCTGATTCTTGAGCAGAGTCATCATTTTTATTCATGCAAGAAATACATGCTAGTAGAAGGTGCCATGTGAGAGGCGTCAGTTGAGTACAGGTGTAACACAGAAACTATAATTTGTTGACGGTCTTACATTCATCCTCACACCCACCCAGTGAGGTTAGTGATTTTAACTGCAATAAATTAAGCAGAGCTGAAGTCCAGACACAGTTTCTGTAATTTTTTTGAAGTTTTAAATCAAAGTGTAATATACATAGAAAAAGGTACAAATACCGTAAACAAGCAGCTTGCTGAGTTTTTACACTGTGAACACACTTCTGTGGCTTCCACCCATTTTCAGGACCAGAACATTGCCAGCACACTGAAATCTTCCTGTGGACACTCCCATATGGATAGCCACTGAAGTTCTGTGAGTTGTTTGTCTTAAGGCCATGGATAACTTAGCCTCTGAATTACATCTATAAAATGCAAATAAAAATAGGTCCTACCTCATGGGTTTATTATGCATTATGCATACTAATTGTTGTAAAACAACACATGGAAGATTGCTTGGCATGTTGCAAATGTTCATTTTTCACTGGTGTTGATATGGTTCCTCAAAGGAAAAGGTAGTTGGAAGGTTGAGAAATGGACTCAGAATTTGACTACAGAGCAGGGTAGAACTGAGACCAGTAGAGGAAAGGCAGAGAGCATTCTTGTGCAGAGAGGAGTTTGAGCCGAGGTCCTTGGAGAGGCATCTGTGTTGTGCTTTGGGGAAACATTTCAGGGCCGCTCATCTGAAATGGTGCAGGGCACACATGTAGGACACTTGGAGAAGTAAACCTGGAGAGCTTGGGAGATAGAGGAAGTTGATTTTGGAGATTACTGAGTGCCAGGCTCAGCTATTTGTCTCAGTGCTAATACCTTAGCATTGAGAAAGTTTCTGAATATGGGTGTTTGATGGTTAGGTGGCGTAGCCAGCAGTATTTTAGATACGTTTTTACCCAATTTTGTTTTGTTTTGTTTTGTTTTGTTTTGTTCTGGTGACAGGGATCTAACTCAGGGCCTTCTGCTTGCAAGGCAGGCACTCTAACCACTGAGCTAAATCCCTGGCCCTTTAGATATGTTTTTAGCCACATATACAGGAGCATTAAAGGTAGAAGGAAAGATTGCAAGGTGAGAAAACAGGTGAGTTTGGAGGACTGATTGTTTCCCTCTGTTTCCTATTGCCAGGTACTGCTGGATGTTTTTACGTACGTGATATTATTAAACCCCATAGTATTTCTGAAAGTAGATGTTAATTGTAACTCTGAATAAAGAAACTGAGGCCTTAGGAAGGTTATGAGTGTGTTAAAATAGGCAATACGTGGTAGAATGTGGTTTCCAGCCCAAGGTCTATACGGCTGTAAAGCCTGACCTCTTGCCCCTGCCACCCGGCCTCACAAACTGCATCAGAATCCCAGAGCCGGTCTAGGGTATAGCTCAATGGTGAGGCATTTGCCTGATGTGCTCTGTCGCCGTTCCTGAGGAAAAAAAAACAACAGAATCCCAGAGCACTGCCTTAGCCCCGCGCAGTGGTGATCGCCTGTAATCCCAGCTACTCGGGAGGCTGAAATGGAAGGATCATGATTTTGAGGCCAGCCTGGGCAACATAATGAGACCCTCATGTGAAGGGGGTAAAAAATCACTAGCTGAGAACTTTAAGGGTGGGCTAGGCTTAGCATTCCTATTTTAAATAAGTACCTCAGATGATTGTGATTCAAAGATATTTATTGACTTGTTATGGGGTTACATCCTGATAAACTCATCTTAAGTCATAAATTGAAAATGCATAACTCACTATGCTGCATCGTAGAGTATCAGTTGTTTCCCCTCTTGATTTCATAGCTGACCAGGAACCGCAGCTCCTTCCTCTCTGCCTGGCATCACAAAAGAGTAGCATACCACATCTGGATAGCCTGGGGAAAGCTCAAACTTCAAAGTACATGTCTCTTTAAAACCATCGCAATTAAAAATTTGTAAGCCGAACTGTCATAAGTCAGGGTCCATCTGAACACTGAAGTTGAGAACCACTAAACCCCACTATGGTGCCTCTGGTGGTCTTAGCCATTCCCACCCACTCCCCCAAAATCCTCCACCCTCAGCAGGATTCTCATAGAGATGATGGACCTGTTCTTTGAGCTTGGCAACAGTCCACAGCCAGTAGCAGAGTGATTGTGTGGCCAGTCAGAAACTAGACGCTTGCTTAAAATTAAGCATATGCTTGGTCCCTGCTCTTTGGAATCAGAATCTACGTGTTAACAGCAGCTCCTAGGTGATTTAGAGTCCAAGGTGCTGCTTTGAAGCATAAGTTTGAAGTGTGGTGGGACTATAATAACATTATTTCATCAGGCTTCAGCAGTCTGCAAGTAAAGAGAAATGCAAAAAGAAAGACCATAGAAGATCTTATTGTTTGAATGCCTACTGTGTGTCTGATGTTTTGGTTCTTTATTTCATTTATCCTTTTAAGGGCCCTGTGACAGCCATTATCCTCATTTGACTGATGAGGAAACTAACTCAGAAGTTAAGCAACTAACTCAATGTCATGTAGCTATTAAGTGCAGACTGGATTTAAGCCCATCCGTGTTCTTTACACCCTGCCACGGGGGCTTCCCTGCAGCCAGCGGGAAGTGAAGGAAATAGGCTTTCACGGGCCACATCCCTGTCAGTGCGTGTTCTTCACACAGCTGTAGAACCCTGTCACCTTGAATGGTGTGTAAGAGTCGTGCAGTTCAGGAGTAATGAAAATAGAACTGTCAGGTTCTGTGCCAACAGCTCTTCTCTGTGGTGTTTTGGTCACCTTTCCCCGTGAACAAACCTGCTCCCCACATTGTTCACCCAAGTTAAGACAGAGTCTCACTATGTAGTTCAGGCTGCTCCTGAACTTACTATGTATCCCATAGCCTCTAACTGGCAGCAATCCTCCTGCCTCAGCCTCCCGAGTGCTGGGACTACCGGCATGCACCACCACACCCAGCCATTTTTTATGTTTTTTGTTTTGGGATAGGATCTTGTTAAATTGCCCAGACTGGTCTCAAATTTGTGATCCTCCTGCCTCTGCTTCCAAAGTAGCTGGGATTATAAACATGTGCCGCCACACCCAGCCCAAAGTGTAGTTTTTAATCCCTTCCCATCTGGGTTCCATTTTGCTATGAAATAATTCCTCTGCTTAAATTGAATCAGTCCATGAATCATAAACCAGAATTTCCTCCGTTGAGCCCCACCTATTTACTTTTATTGTGTGCACCTAACAAAACGCCCAACAAAATGGTTTAAATGACAATCCAAACCACTTACTTTCTAAAACCATAACGCTGGGTATTGAGCTCCTTGAGTCAATTCAATTGCCTGTGAATTCTGCATTCCTTTTTGCCATATAAAAGCAATGCTGAACTGTTTTAAGATCTCCTTCTATTCTTATTCTGCCTTCTGGTTTGAAATCTACCAAACAGTGAGCTCTTTGAGGAAGTGGTCTATGTTTCTTATTCCTACGTGTCCATGGCTCCCAGCAGGGTTCTTAGAGGAGGCATGAGTAAATATTTTCTTTCTATATAAATGAACGCAGAACTAGGGCCAATGTTACAGTATCAGCTAATGCTCACCAAGGAGTCACTGTGTGCTGGCCTTACAAATGCTGCATTCCATAGAATCTTCTCTTCAACCCAGTGATACAGGTATAGTACCATCTCCATTTATTTAGATGAAACTTGAAATTCAGAAAGTTAAAGTAACTTCCCATGTCACGTAGGTAGTAATTGGTGGTTCTGGACCCTGAAACCCAGTCAGTTTGACTCCGACACACACTCTGCACCGAATGGCTATCCTGTCTTCTAAACTAACATGTGGATGCTAACCGTTTAGTAAGTGCTCTGCTTACACATCTCATCCAAGTCTCGCAGCTGTCTTCTGACAGGCAACCTTTTTTGCCATCACGTTAAAGAGATGAGGAAGCAGAGCTTGTGAAAAGTGAAGTGATTTGGCCAATATAATGTAGCTACCTAGTGAGAAGGGAGGGAAAGGACCCAGTTCTTCACCTGCCCCCAGCTGCCAGGCCCAGAGGCTGCAGTGTGTGACACATCTGTTCTTTTGGCAAATATGCATTCAGCATATTGTGTGCCAGGCATTCTGCCATGCGCTCTGTGTGTATGGTCTTATTTAAACTTCACAGCATGTTTGTGAAGTGTTGATAATACTGCTGGTTTTTTTCTTGTTTATAATAAGGAAACTGAAGTGTGTCCAGTAGAAGTAGTGATAACAGCTAATATTTTTGATGGTTTCTGGTGTACTGTGTATACTCTTAAGTACAATACTTTACATGTATTATCCCACATAATTTTTCCATAATCATATAGTCATTTTACATTAGAATACAACATAAGGTACTTTTACCCTGTTTAGAAGTAAGTAAGGAGGCATTTGCCTGAGTTCACAAAACCAGTAAGTGGCAGGACCAGGTTCATACCCAAGTAGTCTGATTCAAGGGCCTGCGGTGTTAACTCTACCTTGATTTTTCTTCTTTCTCCATAGGCACCCAGATTAGCTGAAAACTTCTGTGTCTGCCATTTGGCCACTGGGGACATGCTGAGGGCCATGGTAGCTTCTGGCTCAGAGCTGGGAAAAAAACTGAAGGCAACTATGGATGCTGGGAAACTGGTAAGATGGGTCACGCCAGTGAGTATTAACATTCCTCAGAGTCTAGGTCTGATTGTCCAGTATGGTAGCCACCAGTCTACGTGAGCATATTTAGATGAATTTTAAATTCGCTTCTTCACCAAGCATGGTAGCATATCCTTGTAATCCCAGCAGTCGGGAGGCTGAGGCAGGAGGATCTCTGTGAGTTGAATTCACTTCTTCTAATCCATAACTGATACAAGAATGTCCCTGTTTCTGTTTCAAGCAGTTGCCATATTCTGCATCCCTGGAACACAGTAGAATTGTAATGCTTGGGGAAAAGAATGTGGACATAAAACAATAGTTTCTCCGTTGTATAACTACATTTTAGATATTCAACCAGCAAAAATATAAAACATTTCCATCATCATAAAAAGTTCTGTGGGACAGCCCCAGGCTAAAAGTTGTTCCAACAAACTAGCAGATTATATGAACTTTTACAGTAACAGGTTATTTGCTTTGTTCTGAATTTATGACAGTTTATTCAGTGTTCTTACCTTTCTTTTTGTGTTGACGCTTTTTAAAATGTATCCCAATTTTAGGTTCAAAAATACAACTGCCAGGCTGGGGAGCCAACTCAGTGGTTACACTGCTTGCCTAGCAAGCACAAGGTCCTGAGTTCAATCCCCATCACCAAAAAAAAAAAGCAACTGCCATCCCTAGTGCAAAACTCAGGGATACAAGAAAAGACTCAGAAAGTCACAAAATGTTTTTTGTCTTTTATGGGTCGGTGTTCTGTGTCTTTAACAAGGTAGTTACTTGTCTGTTGTAACAAAGTATTCATCCTACTTGGGAGACATAATAGCATTTTCTCTTGGTTTTAGCCTAATTAGATTAATTGGTCTGATTGGACAAATACAACATATTATCTATTAAATCTTTGATTAGTGCCAGAGCTTAGTTATTCTGAAACTTGACCCTCTGGGAATCACCTTCAGAAATCATTTTGTGTTTGGTGCCCTCACCTTATTGCTTGTGAGAATGTTGGTTGGGGGAGGTATCAGCTTTGCCTTCATCCCAAAGTAACCTCCTGTTAGGCTTTGAGATAGTGTAGCTACATTGCGTGGTACCACTCATTTGCCCATTTCTTTCAAGCTTTCCTTTCATGTTAGTGTTGTCTTGAGTCCAGCCAAAAAAAGTTAGGTATTTTGAGCTTTGGGTCTGGGCAGAAAAATGGGATGTGGCAATGATATTGCTTATCTCCACCCTTCATGTAGTCTCAGAACTGACACTTTGTCCCCAAGTTCACGGCTAGATCTGAAAGATAAGAGCATTAGATGCCAAGATGGACAGGCTTCGCTGTTGTATAGGGTGAGAAGTCATCTTTCTATAACAATTCGGTAGAAAACCTAGTTTTTAAAAGCTGGGAGAGGTCCTCACTGGGCTTTTTAGTCTCAGAAGTGTATTGGGTTGATTCTTCGGCTCTTTGTTTCTGACCCGCTCTTGCCAATTCAGTAAGCTTCTCTGTTGCGTCATGTCCATGATGGCCCAGCCTGTAGCCAAACACATGTCTCAGTCATGATTCTGTGAGCCTAATCAGATCGAGAATCGTGGATAGTTGTTGCCTTCCTGTGTTGTGGTCAGTCCCTGTTCTCTCTCAGTCCTTCCCCAGGTGATCTCTCAGCCTTGTACCCTCATCTTTCTTTTCCCTTGAAGATAGCCGATTGCTGATAAGCTGTTAGCTGATATTTAGGACTCTGGCTCTAGTGACAGGAGAGGCCTTGAGGACCTAAGACATGGAGCTGTCCTGGTGGGGTGACAGGCTGTGGATTCCATCTTCTCTCACCCAGACAGAAGAATTACAACACAGAAGAATTTCGGGGGATGAGAATATGTATGGCAGCCACCATACAGAAATAGTTGTGGAACTGGGTCTTGCAAATGGAGCCACACCACATTTGCTCATTTATGCTTTGGGATCTAGAAGACTAGCTATTTGGTAATCAGGTTATACACATGTAAATCTTTGACCCTGGAGTTGGGCTAATGTCACTGAGTTAGCAGATTTAAACACAGGTTGTTTTGTTCTTAACTTCCAGGTGAGTGATGAAATGGTAGTGGAGCTCATTGAGAAGAATCTGGAGACCCCTTCCTGCAAAAATGGCTTTCTTTTAGACGGCTTCCCTCGGACTGTGAAGCAGGCAGAAATGGTGGGTAGTTTAGTATTTTTTTCACTACTGCATGTAAGCAAGCTCTGGACCTCTATCTCTTGAATCTTTGAAGGAGACGTCTCTGGTCAAGCTCTGGTAGCTTAGGAGGATCACACACACTTTTTTACAGCTCGATGACCTCATGAAGAAGAGGAAAGAAAAGCTGGATTCTGTGATTGAATTCTGCATCCCAGACTCCCTGCTAATCCGGAGAATCACTGGAAGGTATTTGTCCCTTGAAGGTCCCATCTTTTCATGCTTCCTCTGGGTTTTGTCAGGCTGTGGGAATTCCTCATGCCTAATCCCATAAGTAAAGCTTATTGCTGTTTCAAAACAGATTCATCTTATTTGCCAACATCCACTGACCAGGTGATCTGGGCTAGGAATTTGAAAGAAGAGCAAGGGATTTGAGGCCAGACAGTATCTCAGTCCCGTACTTTTATCTTTGACCCTAGGCACATTTCTTAAACTGTCTAAGGCTGTTCTCTCATTTGTAGAAATGGGCTAGTAGTACTTCCTTTAAGGAATTGTTGTGCACGTTAAATAACATAAAGTACGTAGTTCAGAGCTACAATTATAGTATATGCTTAAGAAATGTTATAGGTGTACCTCCAGTTTAGTGCTTTTTCCTAAATTGGATTTCTGTTGGAATTGCGATACTTTGCTGTAGGCTTTTTTTAAATTATAAAAATAATACGACCATCTACATAAAGTTCGGAAAATTTTGTTCACAGTCCAGCCACTTTTCACATTGGGCTGTGTTTTGTTGTAACATGTTTGTTTCTCTGTAATAGTGTCAAACACAGAAATGCTGCCGCTTCTGAACCAGTTTGTGCTGAAAAACAGCCACCGCTTTAGGCTACAGTTTCCTGTATCCTGTTTTACCAGTCACTCTGCCATCTGCTTCATGCCTTCCAGAAATATGTTGGAAGCTTTCAACCACTAATGGACCCTCTATTCTTTTCTTTATTGTGGGTTGTAGCTTTTTTATGTCTCTGTCATTTTTTCACAAAGCCTCGGGAAAGTGGTGAGCACACTGTCTCGTACCAGCCATCCATGAGCATTATATTTCATTGTTGTATAACATTTTGCAATAGTAGATAAACCATTCTTTACCTAACTATTCCCTTATTGTTGTACATTTGTGTTTCATTTAGTTAGCTACTGTTAAATTGATGCTACAGTCATTAGGGGGCATGTGAATTTGTGTGTTTTTTGTTGTTTTGTTTGCTTTGCTTTGTTTTTGTTGTTTGTTTGTGGTACTGGGGATTGAACCCAGGGCCTTTGCACTGAGCTGCATCCCAGCCCTTTTTTTAAATTTTGAAACAGGGCCTCACTAAATTGCTGCCCCCCCACCCCCAGGCTCTAACTCATAATCCCCCCATCTCAGCCCCTAGAATGCTGAGATTACAGGTTACCACACCCCACTCAGTTTTTGGATTTAGTTAGAAGATGTTTTCTTGTTTTAGACTATTATTTTGTTTGCCTGATAGGGTGAACACTTTTTCCATTGTGTCTGTTGTCCATACCCTCAAGGAACGAGGCAGATGTATCAGTACAGCAGAATGAATGTAAGAACTGCTAACCCTGGAAGGCTGTATGAAATGCAGTCAGATCTACTTTATATTAATTTCTTTTCAAATGTCCCAAATTTCAGTTCCCAGCTATTCCATAGGTTCCTGCAATACAGGGGCTTTTGTTTCTTTATATCCTCATTGGGCACAGAATAGGTAAACAGAATTGATGTGGGCCAAGAAGTGATAGGGTTGACACGAAAGGATATCACCAGGTGTGAGGTTCCAAAGGTGAAAAGCAAATATTAACCAAATCAGGTGACACCAGGCACCTTTGATTTGCTGGGTACCTTTGATTTGCTGCCTTCTGGAGTACCTGCTTCCTCCATAGCACGCTAACCCCAGTGGCAGAAAACCAAGAGAGGCTCCAGAAGAACAATACAGTGATGTGCATTTCTGATCTCAGAGAGTCACGTATGAAATCTGGGCTGTTCTGACAGTAAGAAGCTCAGGAAGAGAGGCTGGGGAAGGGAGGGAGGCTTCCTAGAAAAAGATATAACACTGACTCAGCTTTCCTGAATGAAGAAAATTTCAGTGAGGCTTTCCCAGAAGGGAGTCAGAGAATGAATGAGTATGGACCGGGAGAGGTATTCTAGTTAGGGCCAGTAGGAGACATGTCTGCCCAGAGTTGAGGGAGTGATCTAGGTACTGGAGGGCAGAACAAGCTGCTGAAAGAAGAGGAGCTAGGAACCCAGCAGGAGGTCTGCCAGGATGAAGATGACAGACTTGGTGGAGTTCAGGAGTCAAGGGACATTCTCCAGCCACTGGGTAATGAGGCAAAAACAGCATTCTAAGGTCATTAGCTTGGTGCTGACATAAAAGCAAAATTGAAAAGAGGAAAAACAGATAAGGAACTCGTCTGGGAGTCTGCTCGTGATCCATATGAAGCGATGTGATAGAGACTTCCGACTGTTCGGGTCCTGAAGGAAACAGATTCTGGAGAACACACTGCAGGATTGCGGTAGAGGGTGGAAGGGGAAAGCTCGGTCCCTCAAGTTTGGAAGTGAGTGGTATAATGTGATTCCCTTCCTCACAGAAAAGGACCTGCTTCCTCACAGGGCACGCCACACTGGCGAAGGTGTTTTTCCAAGTTCACTTGACATATGAGTGGTGGGGCTAGCACCAGAAACCTGCTTTCTGCCTCCTCGTCTGCCATGCTGACAGCAGAAAGTGAGGCAGGTACCAGTCGGTTGAATGTGGATCTTGTGTCTGAGGTGATTGGAGCCTCAGATAACAACAGTCCTCTGAATTTGCTGTAGCCTTGTTTCTTGATACATCATAGTAGGGGATTTGGTTTCTCACTTCTTCAGTATTGGCTTTCTAGTGTCCTAAGTGTCCTACCCATTGGCTGTCTGGTATCATTATCCTAATGTCTAATGTCTCCACTTTGCGGGTGAGGAAACAGAGGTCTAAAGTGTCATGAAAGATAACAATGATGGCAAAATCCCAGTCCTGATCACTTGCCACCTTTGCTTCCACCTCTAGGTCAGGCCAGGCCTAGTGGCTTACGCAACTGTTTTGGTGATACTTGAGACCAGTCCCTTTTGAGAATTTGAAGATTAGGCTTTCTTTCATTGACCTTCTAGGGAATAAGCCTTCCATTCTTTTTTTTGTTTTTTGTTTGTTTGTTTGTTTGTTTTTAGTGCTGGGCTCAAACTCAGGGTCTTATACTTACGAGGCTGTACTCTAACCACTGAGCTAAATCCCCAGCCCCTGCATTACTCTTAAAAATTATATTTGTGAATATGTAAAGAACAGTGTGTTGTGTGCAGTTAGGGCTGAGGGAATCTGGGAATTCATGAGCATAGAGATGTGGATAGTGTAGAGAGCGGTAGCATAGAGATAGCAGCCTGGCTGTGGTGTCCCTTACATTCTACAGAAAATGAAGAAATTCCACTGGTCAGGCTGGGCTCAGTGGCTCACAACCATAATCCCAGCTACTTGGAGCTAAGGCAGGAAGGAAATGACTTTAAGACCAGCCTGAGTAACATAGCAAGACCCAGAAAAGAAAATAGGGTTAATTTCTCTCTGCCTTCTCTTAGCCTCGGCACTTTGTATAAATCTTTGTTAAGGGATTATCACATTTGCTGTACTTACCTATTTTCACAGTTGTCTCCTCCAGGAAGTTCCAGTTGTGCACAGAGAGCTCAAGTCATTGCTTCTTAGCTCCAGGTTTGACTTCAGGCCTGAACGAGACTAGACACTTAGGAGTGTTGAATAGAGTAGATGACTGTATGAGACCAGCACCAGCGTTCCTCTCTCGGGTTCTGAATTAGGTAGTTGTGTGAGCAGCTTACCTCTTCAGACCCTCGCTATAATGTTTGATCAACGTTTTGAGAAAAAAAAACTGCCATTGGCATGAGCGTAGTTATTTTCCTACAAAGATCAGTTATTTTCCTAAGCAAGGGGCGCCTGTAGCTAGGTGAAAGTCCTTTCATCCAACTTCTGTCTCTGCTTCTCCATCTGGAGTGCAAGGGGTACTTTCCAGCAACCTGATTCATGTTCCTCTGCTGTCTTTCAGGCTGATTCACCCCACGAGTGGCCGATCCTACCACGAGGAGTTCAACCCCCCGAAGGAGCCCATGAAAGATGATGTATGTGAGCTCAGGGCAGGAAATTTTCATTCTTCCCTCTTGCTACCTTCATTCTTTTCATCTTCCCTTTTACCAATATTGCTGACTTAACCGTGGAAAATAGCACAGTCAAGTGAGCCAGGTGGCCTATGGCAGGTCTGTGCAGCATCTCCCCATGTAGTTCATTGCCTGGTCTCAAAGCAGCTGCCAGTGTCAGCTCTTTCCCAGTGCGCAGATTGTAAGGGCAGCCCCTGTCTGGCGTCATGGCCACCAAAGTGCTAAGTAAGTGGGAAAAGGTTGCTGGGAAGCTCCGAATTAGCATGGAAGTAGAACAAAAGAGAAGTTTGCTAACCAGTTCTGCTGCAGAATATCCTGCTGGCCTCTCTGCTATACCCTGGGATCTTGTATGTGGTCACTGTACGATGTGCTATAAGGAGTCCATACGCTCTGTTTTAGAGCATGCAGGCAATAATGAGTCTCCTGGGTTCACCTTTGACATATGAGACAAGTTCAGCAGGTCATCCAGGTACTATAAATACAGATTCCAAAGCCATCGTATCAACTTAGGCACATTTCAAAAGATGGATAATTTCTACCATTCAGATTCTTTCTCATTCCACTTGCCACTTGGTAAGTGACACTGTAGTAATGATGATAAATATTTAGGCAACTAAGATTAATTTTAGTTATTGTGCCAGATATGGTGGTGCCCAACTATAATCCCAGCTACTTGGAGGCTGAGGCAGGAAGATCCCAAGTACAAGGCCAGCCTGGGCTCCGTAGCAAGACCTTTTCTTTAAATAAAAAGATTACATTTGCTAATGCATCTCTGATTTTGATATATTCTCTTGGTCTTGGGGGCTTCCATCTTTCTTTCTTCTGATCCTAGGAGTGTTCATTTTGGAAGCTAAACAGCCTGAGCATAGAGGTGTGAGAGAAAGGCATTGCCAGTTTTCTTCTCATGAGCTCCATGGCGTCGCTGTTTCTGATGGTCTCCCTGGCTTCTCTGGACCACCTGGTCTGCTTCTAAGAGTAGCCAAATTCTTTTTTTTTTTTTTTCAGCATGGGCAGGTGGGTGCTGGTTTTCAAACTCAGGGCCTTGCACTTGCTAGGCATGTGCTCTACCACTGAGCTAAATCCCCAGACCCCCAAGTTCTTTATTAGAAAGGGTCTGTGTTGTCTGTCTTTGCCTCTGATGGACTGTGGGATCAAACAGCAACCCAGGCAGAGCAGTTCCATCTCGAATCTGCACCTGCATAAGTAAGGAAACCTTGCTAATAATCCCAGCCTTTCATTTTGCATTTTTGTTCTCAGATCACTGGGGAACCCTTGATCCGTCGATCGGATGATAATGAGAAAGCCTTGAAAACCCGCCTAGAGGCCTACCACACTCAGACTACCCCACTGGTGGACTACTACAGGAATCAAGGAATCCACTCTGCCATCGATGCCTCCCAGACCCCTGATGTCGTATTTGCAAGCATCCTAGCAGCCTTCTCCAAAGCCACATGTAAAGACTTGGTTATGTTTATCTAATGTTGGGTTCAAAAAGGAATCTTTCTTCTTCCTATCCCTGTTAAGGGAGTGGGCAAGAATGGCGGGGCAGGCAGAGAGAAGCTTCCTTCCTCAGGTTAGCAAGAACATCCTCTGATGTATTGATTAAAAAGCATTTGCTTGATGTATCTTTGGTATGTGTGCAACTCTCATCTCATCTGTGTCTGTGTGTATGTCTGTGTGTAGAAAAGTTTGTATTCACTCTCCTACTTTCTAAGTTTGGGGCTAGGTTGCTTTAGCAACTTTTTTGTTTGGTTTTGGTTTTGGTTTTTGAGACAAGGTCTTGGTCTCACTCTATAATTCAGACTGCTCTTAAACTTACTGTGTAGCCCAGTCTGGCCTCGAACTTGTAGCAATCCTCCTGCCTCAGCCTCCCAAGTGCTGGGATTACAGGCATGCGCCACCACACCTGGCTACTTTCTTTACCAACTGTTTACTTTTTTAACCATACTCTTAATTTATTTTTTTTGACCAAAATAAACTATCCCTGGTACCTGTTAGACACCCTAGTTCCAAAGCCTCGTAGTATTTATCCTATCTGCAGCAGCTGATTAGAAGCTAAGGCCACCTGAAGTCAGGCAGGGTCACAGTTCCTGATGCACGCTGTTGGCAGGGAATTTCTCCTGTTTTCAGTTTACAATGAAAAGCTGCATGAGTCAGTGTGTAGACAGAGATTATTAATTTTCTCACCCTTAAATGGAAGAAAAAGGCACTTTTATTACAAGAGTCCAGAAATTGCTGGGAGCTAGTATCACGGTAGAAAGAGTAAGGCTAGCTTGGAATATTTTTTGTAGTCTGTATCATGATACTGTCAAGTCAGAATCATTTGGTACTTGGATTTTTGTCAAAGAATCAAACCAGGTAAAGATCCTTTGGCATTCAGATCATCTTCTGAACATCCAGGCTGGGCCTGGCCCCTAGAAAATCCACTTCCCCAAAGAGAGATCAGGGAGGGGTTGATGACTTTTATTTTTAATGTTTGCTTGTGTTTCCAAGTGTAAACAAAACAGTGATTTGGGGTGATCTATTCTTGGATTCCTTTTGATCAAAATTTATTCAAACCTAGTCTTTCCAGGATATAAAACTCAAATCAGATATGTCCTCTTTACACCCAAACCCTCTCCCTCCCAGACCCAATCCTTTACCCCGTATTTCATGATAGTGGGAGCCACAGACTCCCCAAGAAAAGATCACCCAAAAATAAGATCATCTATGATAGTAACCAGCTTTTATTTGTAACCTTAGCTCCCCAGCTATTAAGCATTTTCTAGGGTCCATGCTGTGCTTTTCGGTCTCTGGTTTGGTTTGTGGCAAACAGATGAATTAATAGGCTGCTGTGAAGAGACCACAAAACCTGCGGCTCTGGAAAAACCATTAGAAAGTCAGTGGAACGTCCAGTAAGTAATGCCGCCTGCCTCAGCATACACCTACCACTGTCTTGGCGCAGTGGATTTTAAAGTGCCTGGTCCCGATCTGACCTGAGTGCTCCTGCTGTCTGTGAGCCCACCAGAGGGCCTGTCCTCTGTCCGCCTGGAAACTGAGTGTGGGTGTGTGGCCATCATGCTTCCCTCTTCACCTTGTCCAAGTGAGCGAGTGCTGCCTCTGCCCTGCCTTGTTCCCTTGGCTCTGAGCTAGCTCCCCCCACTCTTCTCAGAAAGGAAGTCTGGTTTTGTGTGTTTCTGGGAAGCACGTGACTGTTGGGAATGGGCAGGGGAGAAGAGTGAAACCAAAACTGCCAGCTATGCCTGTAGGAGTCTGGCGTCCTCTCTAGATGAGGGTGGCTTTGTGACCCTTGGAATAAACTCCCTTTATTGGGATAGTTGCAGGCACTTGGCCTCAAAGTTGAGGTTCCTGAGTGTTTGCTAATTAAATGTGCATGATCCTTGCCCAAATAGTTGCCATCTGTCCCATATACTCACATGTGCATGTGATATTTGGGCAGCAGGTGAGAACTAGAAGATCACGGCGGGTACATGTGCCCAACGGAGGTTGCTTAGGATTATATTTTTGCTTCATTTAATTGCAGAGTGTTAACCTCAGCAGGCATGAGAGCCTTCACCTGGCAGAGAAACATCCAGGTTTAATGTGTGTGGTTGCTGGGGCATGCATGCCAGCCTTCTCTGATATTTACTTGGTTTTTAAAACCCCATTTTGTTCTCTCTTGTTTCCTCTCTGTTTCAGCCTAGTAACAGAAGGCCAGGCGAGGCCACGTCACTGCTCATCACTCCACGGCGTGATCCCTGCTCTTAGGTGCTGGGCAGAGGGGAAGGGTGATCATGGGAAGGATGAAGAGGGAGGGCTGGTGAGGGGCACAAGAGGAGGATTTGGAAGAGCATCAGAGTTGTAATGAGCTTTTTTTCTTTTTTAAACACATAAGTTGGAGTTTTAAAAGTATAAGCAAAAGAGAAGATTTTTTTTTTTTTAAATGTGATTAGAGGGCATGGGTAGAAACAGGGAGATACAGTATTCTTGCTGAGCAGTTGGGTTTTTCCTTTATTCTGGACTGGTAGCAATATTTTTTAAAGCGAATCCTCTAAAGACCTCAATTTTTACCTCCGAATCTCATGGTGTGCCAGGCCCAAAATGCAGGAAATGAAACTGTGGTCCTGTCTGTCTTGTAGTTTAGAATAGGGAGTATTTGCTGACCTTGGATCCCCACATGATAAGATCAAAATATCTCCACATTTGAAAGAAATAAGGCTGAGTCTTCAGGGTTGGTCGCTCAGCAAATCAAGTATACCGGAGTCGTGAGGGGAGGGACACAGGCCTAACTTCCTTCCCCTGACCTACTGCTGATTTACCAGTCCACTTGCTCTCCTAGCTAAGCTCTTACCAGCCACCCAGCACACCAGAGTCCTGCAGTTTTGACTTCTTTCGTCTGGTGTGTGAAGGGACCCTTTTTAAATAAATGAGCAAGGGCTGGGGATGTAGCTCAGTGGTTCAGCACTTACCTATCATGTGCAAGGCCCTGGGTTAGAGCCCCAGCACTACCAAAAATTACTTAATAATAAAAATAAATGAGCAAGTGTCCTAAGCCGTATCATCTAAAAAAATTGCCCTTTCCATCCTCAAATCCCATGACTGGGATCATTTAACAGCACTGTGTTATGTATTTTCAATGAGGTGCCTTTCTTAACTGACCAAATGCTGCCTTATTTGGCCCCTAAATCAATAAAGTATATTAAAAATGTGTATCCCCTGTTGTGGCTTTTTTTTTTTTTTTTTAGGAAATCTGTGTTAGAAAAATGACACTGAGGGCTGGGGATTTGGCTCAAGACCCTGAGTTCGATCCCCAGCACCAAAAAGAAAAGTGACACTGAATTCTGCAGCCATGTGGTAGGGAGGTCCAAGTGTGTATTCCCAGGATGGAGCTGCACCCTCTGAACCTTCGGTGCTTGTGCAGGCTTTTTTGACCCCAGAGACAAGGCGTCTCAGTCTAGTGAAGATAGCACTGTGCTTGGGGTTCAGGGATCTGGGGACGAGTCCCAGCCAATGAATCATCCCCTCTGCTCATGTCTCCTAAATCTGAGTAAGGCCGGTAATGCCATCCTCTCAGATTTACTGGCATTAAATGGAGTTGGTAAGGAAAGGCTCTTGGCTTGATGCCCAGCATATAACAGACATTAGATAAATGTTAGTTGGATCAGAATAGTCTCAGAAAAATATCTGCTTCCCACTGGGCTAGGTGAACATTTGTCCAAAGACCTAGTAGTCTTTGGCTACCTTTTCAGCTGCTTCTTCTAACACCTTTGGTTGCTTCTTTGTGTGCCCTGGTTTAAATCCATTTATTCCCCAGCAAAAGTGAGCTTGAATCATTTCTCCAGGCTGGAGCACTCATGTTTTCAGAAGAGCTGCCTTCGCCAGTGAGGTTTCTGAGAAATCACTGCTGTTTCCAGAACCTGAGGGGGCTGACTTGGAAGCACTGCTCTTCTTCAGGCCTCTTGTCACTGAGAAGCAGAGTCCTCACTGGCATGTTAAATCCTGCTACATGGGCCAGCTCCTCCCTCTTCCGCTCCACTTCCCCATCTCTGCAGAGTCATTTTCAGGTGTGAGCATGACAGATTTGCTCCAATTTTTTCATTCCCTGAGCTTTTTAAATGCCCCATGGAAATTTTCTTCCATTCCTTGATCATCATACATCCAATTGGAAGGAAATATTTGTCAAACCAGCCTGAGAAGCAACCTTGTATGATTGAAAAGAATAAATTGAGAGAAGACTGAGTGAGCTGTTACTCATTTGCTTCTCTGGGCTTTGGTTTCCTCATTGCAAACCAAGACAGGATGAGAAAGGATCACTAGCACTTCTGGAGGCCTGACAGCCTGCCAAGTACTGGGCAGAAGCTTCACACCCTGGACCACTGACAGCCTCAAAGAGCACACTGTGCAGTCAGCCTATCTTACAGGTCAAACCAAGACTCAGGTGAAGGTGGCACACAGAAGAGGCAAAGTCAGAACTCATGTGCCAACACCAGTCAGTCTCCTTGGCCTTGCTGCTGAAGTGATTTAGTGACCTGTGCAACTCTGCAGGCAGGAAGAAACCTTCCAAATAAGAGCCTGTTTTCATGGACACTCACTGCTAGACTGATCTCGAAGATGTCACCCCCAGTTCTGAGGACCCAGATATGTGTAATAGGATCTCTTATGTAGTGTGTCACTGACAGAGCGGATAAGGAGCAGCCTCAGAAGCCTGCCAGTCTCTTCAGAAGAATGCAGTCAATAAGTCGGAATACAGATTTCAACAGCAGCTCCTCCACAACGAGACTCGGGCCACTTCTCTCCCCTCATCACTAAAAGGGGAACGACCCTTACTCTCAGGGGTGTTGACAACTTTGGTGACCAAAGTGCTCATGTGTGTAAGGATGGCCAGCACACAGCAGGTGCTCAGTAAACGCTGATGGAATTCATCAAGAAAATGTAGACACTGATGAGAACTTTGAGTTTCATACATCTGAGAAAGGCAGAACCAAAGCGTGGGCCTGGGTCTGTGGCTCCACGTCCCAGCCTCATGCCTGCTGGGCAGAGGGAAAGGTTCTCAGAGGCATTCATGATCCAGAAAAGGCCATGGTCCAAGGGTCAAAGGAAAGGAGAAACACACAGGTGTGTTCTGTCAGCGAAGGGCCTGAGTGCAGACCATCGTCACAGGTAAAACCTTTTTCTATTTTATCTCCTCTATGGCATCTGTGCTGTTGGGGTCAGTGGCTGCTGGGATGCAGGATTTGCAAAGCCAGAAATCATCCCAGAAGGGCCAGGTGGTTAAGAGGAGTCAGTTTCCCCCCTCTGGTTCTGGAATGGGTGGCAGCAGAAGAGTGCATACACTGCTCTGCTTCTGTCACCCCTGACTGCAGCTCTGTGTGGTCGATGGCACTGCAGTTTTCAGAACTCCCGAGGGAACACCTCCTGGTGTCTCAGGATGCAGCAGCTTTGCACTGAGTCCTCCAGGGCAGTGTGATTATGAGCTTCCCCATAGGAGGCCCCCTCCCAGGTGCCACATCCTGGTTGAAGTGCCCCTAGCAGAGAGCAGAGGGGAGTGAAAAGATAATTGGAGGGCAAGACTAGGCTTAGCTCCTCTGTGGATCACCCTCAGCCCTGTAAGCCAAGCAGATCTGCACTTGTAGGGTGAGGTTGCTGTGGAGTAAATCATTCCACTGTGTGATGTCCCTTAGATAAAAAAAACTTTTAGGACAAATTCCTCTGAGCTCTGAGCTAGGAGACAGTGTTCCCTGTTTAGTTTATCTCCATTCTTCTCGGTAAGGAATACTTCATTTTTTGTTTTCCTTTTTGCTCTTGGTATGAAGAAATTTGGAACTTAGTCTAGTGTTCAACTGCTATGCTTTCCTCTGCCACAGATTCTTAAAACTCTTAGCCCACCCAGATCTCAGTTTTTCTATATTTAGTGCTTGGGGTGGGGGGCAGGTAAACTGCCCTGAGTCCATTTTGGAAAAGAGGCAAGGTGTATCGGAAGGGCTAATGAGGCGGGACAGGGCAGAGGCTCTGTGCAGGGGGTGAGGGGGACACAAGACAACAGAGGCCACAGCTGCTGTGCTCAGGGCAGCCCTAACCTGGTGAACCCCTAGGGTTCTTGGGAAACCTACATCTTACTGGAAATAGTGCTTTTCAAATAAAATACAGGAACAACAGAGGCCAAGTTTTTCAGCTCACAAATGTCAAAAACTCAGATGAGCAGAAAACAGGAATATATGCACAGAATTGATGGCCCACTTAAGTTCAGCTCAAGTACCATTCTTCCTCCTCCCCCAGCTACGCCAACCAGAATTGGGTGACCCTTCACTGTGGGACTGAAGAGAGGGAAATCCCTCATTTTTGTTGTCAGCTCTGTGATCCAGTCGTGTCCTCAGTGGAGGTGGCATGGATCCTGAGGATGACAAAGAAGACCCGTGGTCAGATCTTGGCACTGGCAGTATCTCACTCTGTGTCTTTGGGGGGACACTTAACCCTAAGCTTCAGTGAGCTTGGCTCACTCTAAATTGAGGGTCACAGCACACATGTAGAAGGGTAGCCAAGCTTGTATAGATAGAAAAATAGCTGCTCAATAAATGATTCTCTTTTCCCATGGCTACCAGGTATTTCAAGATGGGAATCTTCACCCATTCCTATTTCTCAGATCCTTTTCTATCCCCCTCGGAGTACTGTACCAAACCAAAGTAGGTTCCTGGTTAAGAAACCCAGGTGTTTCCTGGGCCACCAGGTATGACCCTGGGTAGAGATGGGAGTGACTTCTTTCCCCCAGAGATACTGATTCTGCTCAGGTTAGCAGGAAGAATGTGTTCCTGACATGGCAGCCAGCCCTGTAGTGAAGGTCTTAGCACCCACAAACCCCAAAACTCACTGAGGGTAGGACATTCTATAGTTGAAGATGAGGGAACTGGAGCCACTGCCAAAACCACACCTTGGGCTGGCGGCACCTGCTTGGGTTCCACAGACCTCTGCGGGCTGCTTGCAGGAACTACCCTCCTTGGGGCCAAAGTAGAGGGCAGAAGTGCCTAATGAGAGAGATCTGTGCTTCTCAATGCATGTGGCACCAGAGAGACGCTGGAGTAGTCAGGTCTTCAGTGAGAATCAGACTCCTATTGTAAGAACCTTCGCAAACTGGCCTGTATAAGGAAATGAGAGCTGTACCTCCCACCTGGTGAGGCAGGCGGGAAGAGCTGGGGTATATCAGGTGCTTTAGTGGTGTCCAAGGTGCTTCTCAAGGGTTTGCTACCTAGAAGCCTCTGGCTCAGTGATTCCAGTTTGTTCATGTGCCCTAAGGAAATGACTAAATAGGTGAAGAAAGCATTTTTTTATGATGGTAAGAATTGGAAACAACCTAAATTTCCAACAACAGGGGAGACTGATTCATTCATGGAATAGTGTCGTATGCTACCATGAAATAATCATTTCAGGAGGCAAAATTATCATGAGAAATTACTGGATGAATAAATAAAGGTTACAAAACAACACAGGCATGGTGGCCCATGGCTGTAATCACAGCATCTGCAGAGGCAGATGCAGGAGGGTCAGAAGTTCAAGGCCAGACTAGGCAAGTTAGCAAAACATTGTCTCAGACTAAAAAATAAATAAATAAAAAGGACTGAGGATGTACCTCAGTGGGATGGCACCCTTGGGTTTGATCCCCAGTACCAATGGGAGCTTGCCGCTCTTTTGGAGTCCTGGAGATTGAACACACATCAGATTAGCACCCTACCATTGAGCTACACCCACAGGCCCAAAGTGGGTTTATTTTTTGAAAGTAAATTTTTATTTTGGAATAATTCTAAGGTTACTGAAAAGTTCCAAAAGTAGAGTTTGTAAAAAAATAAATAAATAAATAAAAACAAAAGTAGAGTTTCTGTCTACACTTCACTTAGTTTCTCCTATGATGACATCTTATATAAGGTATGTTTGCCACAACTAACAGATTAATATTGGTATATTATTAGACTCTTGCTAAGAACTTCATTTTTACCAGTTTACTAGTTTTTCCACTAATGTTCTATTTTCTTTTCCAGAATCCAACCCTTTTTATCACATTGCATTTACTATTTTTGGTTTTTAAAAATTTGTGTAGCTGGGCATGGTGGCGCATGCCTGTAAATCCCAGCACTCCAGAGGCTGAACCAGGGGGATTCCCACAAGTTCAAGGCCAGCCTGAACTACATAGCAAGGACCTGTCTCCAATCAATCAATCAATAAATAAATTAGAAAAAGTTTGGGTACATAGAAAAGCATCTAAAACCGCATAGATGGAAATTTTAACTGTGATTTTAGCTCAGTAGTGGAATCATTAGGTTTTCTTCTCAGTACTGAGGTTTGAATCCGGGGCCTTTGCACTGAGCTACATCCCCAATCCTTATATTGTTTTTTATTTTGAAACAGTCTTGCCAAGTTGACCAGCCTGTGGTTGATTGAAAACGCAGCTCTCCTTCCTCAGCCTCACAGAGCAGCGGTGAGATTACAGCTCATGCCACCATTCCTGGCTGGAATGTCTTTTAGTTTTTCTGTGTTTATTATGTCCCATAGTTTAAAAACAAACACAGCTTATGTCTTCAGGCCAAGTCGGTGCCCTGCGATTACTCCCAGTGTGGCTCCACTGCAATGCGATGACACACTCATCTGTCCTTCACTAAAACTGCGCTTAGGAGGGCAGTGTCTGCTCCGGCCTGCAGGCCGGCTGAGTGAATGGGTGAGGTCCGAGAAGCTGGCTGCTGCCAGCGCCCAGAGACTAGATCGTCTTAGCACTCTCTTTCAGTTTAAGGAAACCACAGGTTTAGGTTTCCTCTGGTGACCCCAGCAGAAGGACAGGACCTGCTTTTGCAGTTCACAGCCTTAGGGCCAACTTTCATGTCTGTGCTGAATGCCTCCCCTCCAGGAGCGTGCATGTGCCAGTGGGCCGGGATTCATCAGTGGGCCAGGCCTCTGGATGACTTCCCAAAGAAAGGTCTGAGTTCTGCTATTCAAAAGCGGGCGGGGTGGATGCTGAGCAAGTTAAACACAACATCGGAGCACTCCCCCAAAGTAGGCATTTTTTTTTTTTGGTGGTGCCGGGGATTGAACTCAGGCCCTTGTGCTTACAAGGCAAGCACTCTAATCACTGAGCTAAATCCCCAGCCCCTAAAGTAGGCATTTTAATCTCTAGTTCTTTTCACCATACTCTGAGCTCCCTGATAAGAGTAAGACCACATCAGTTTGGCATGTAACAGGGGCTTAATTATTATTTAAGTGAATAAATATATGTATTGGTAAATGAAACAAAATCATTTAACTAGATGGTATTTGAATCAGGATGTTTTGAGTCGCAAATAACAGAAAACTTAATAATAAAGCACATTTGTTGGCTCATGCAACTGGAATATCTAATGGAGACTGGCAGTCAGGCATGGTTTATTAGGACTCCATTTTTCTGCCAGTCTCCTCACTGTCCCCTCAGGCTCACTTCTCTCGCAGTAGCAAAATGACTGCAGCAGTTCCGGATATCACATACGTACTTCACACCATCCAGAACAAGAGAGAAAATAGAGTATCTGTATCACCGAATTCCTAGCAGAAGTCCTGAGATTCACTGTGGTCTGATTCAGGTCACGTGTCCACCCTGTGAGTGAGTCATTAGAGGTAGGAGTTGTTTATTGGGTTAACATAAATCATATGTCTCACTCTAAATATTGGGATAGAGAAGATGGAGAGAATTTACTTCCTGAAAGTATATGGATCCCCACTGGGAAGTGACAGTTTGAGAAAGGGAAAAGCTATCTGGATCCTGAGCAGGTGACCAACAGTCATTCAGCTCAGTGGAATACACCGGCCTCTGTGGCATAGCCAAAGGCTGCGGGAGTTAAGGACAGTGAGTGAGGTTTACAGCAAGCAAAGAAGGGAGGCTTCATGGAGAATGATGCAAGACAGCACCAACCGTGTGGGGTGAAAGATTTGGGCAGTGGGAGGGGGCAGAGAGGTAAAAAGAAGGGAAGGACATACCTCAGAGAGGTTTGGAGCATTCTCCATAGTCACCAGTCAGCTAAGGGGTCTTTGCTTGGGATGGAAATCATGAAATTGACATGTTGCTGGACAGGGTCCAAAGAGGAGATGGGGACCTTAACTGTCCCCCACCCAGTTTGTTTGTCAACTCTCATCACAGAAAAAGAATTTCAGGATGCATCAGTGAGAATCTCAGGCTGGTTTATTAGGCAAAGTCAGAAAGTAAGAGAAAACTAGCTGGGCAAGATGGCACAGGCCTGTAATCCCAGCACTCGGGAGACAGGCTGGAGGATCACTAGTTTGAGGCCAGCCTGGACTACATAGCAAGACTGTCTAAAAACAAATAAGAGAGAAAGAAAAGAAAGTGAGAGAAAACAAGGAAGAGACTTTAGGCTGAGGAGCTAAAGGAGGCACAGCTCTGCTGAAGGTCAGACTGGCTTGTTAACCAAAACCAAGACTAGCTCTTCTGCTTTGCTGGGGTAGACTAGGGGCTGGTACTTTTCTTGAGAATGGCATTTTTTAAAGACTTTCACCTTGTGCCTTAAGGGATTTCCTCCCTGTGGGATATGGATTTGAAGTCCGCTCCCACCCTAGGGACATGCTGGCATCCCTCCTGCTGTTACAGTGCACCTGGTCCTTACAATAAGAGTATAGAGCTAAGGGGAGGGCACACTCCACACATTGTTAGCCAGGGAGGATAGAGAAAAAGAGATGTCTCCATCTTGGGCATCAGATCATGAAGGTCTGACATCCACATCTCATGTCCTGTGAGGGTACCTGTCCTATTTCACCATGTGCCAGACATCATGCTAAACCCTTGTGCATTACCCCAGTTAATGCTTACAGTATCCTGTAGGTTTGTATCATCATTGTCCCCATTTTACAGATGGGACACTGCAAGTCAGAGGTCACGCAGTAAATGTCGAAGTTGGGACTTGGACTCCGCTTGCAAGGCTCCGAAACCTGTACCTGGAGCCATGATGCTGGTGAGTGAAGAGGATCATGGTGCACTAGTGAAGTGAACCCCCGCATACCACAGGTCGCCACAGGAGTGGGGAAGAGAGTGCGAATTACATGGTGAAATTCTCCCATGATCCTGTGAGACAAGTATTACTATTATCCCCACCTCAAAGACACAAAAATGGAAGCACAGAGGAGACTGTCAGAACTGATGGGGCTGAGGCAGAAGGATTACACATTGGAGGGCATCCTGGGCCACTTAGTGAGACCCTGTCTCAAAATACAGAACAAAAAGCGCTAGGCTTGTAGCTCAGTGGTAGAGCACAATCCCTAGTACCACAATCAATCCATAGAAATAAAAAGGTCTGGGAATGTCGCTCAGCATTCTCTAGGTTCAACCTCTAGTACCACAAAAAAAGATGAAGAAGAGGTTAAATAACCTGCATAACCTGGTAAGTAGCAGGTCCTGGCTTTGCACCCCGGCTAGCACCCTTCCGGCCTGTGCTTCTAGTTACTTGCAGCATGGGTTCCCATCGCCCTCTCAGTACTATGTAATGTCGCATGTGAACCAGCATTTGGGGAGCATGTGTCCCATGCTGCACTCTGCTCTGTGAACTTAAGACTTGCTTCCGGTTTAATCAGATTCTAAGCAGGTTGGTCAGAAGGACTCTGTCTGCCTAGGAGACCAGTCCCAGGCCTCAGAGTCAGTGGAAACGCTGCTGCTCCGGGGCCTGTGTCTGAGCTGCCCATGGGGAAGTGGCCTGGCTGCCTCCCCAGATCGCTGACAGCACAACCTTTGGCAGGGGCAGCCAGAGTCTCATGCTGCTGTTGGCTGAGAGCCTGGCCAGAGGGACAGAGCCAGAGTGGAATGAGCAACTGCAGGCCTGTGCCCCTGGGGCCTCCAGGCCTGATGTCCAAGACAGTGTTCAAGCTGTCACAGCCAGAGCTGGGGACTAAACATCAGGACCCTTGAGTTCCAGGCTCATCTTGGCTGATGCACTGTGGCGCCTTTGAGAAATCCCTACCCTTCTATGGGCCTCAGCTTCCTGGAAGGCAAACCAATCACACCCTTGTACTTGACCTTCCTGCTGAATATGACCTATGACTGACTGGACATCTGAGGTACCTCAAAGCAGTCATCCCTGACTGGATACCCTGACCCTAGATTATTTAGACTCTCACAGAGAGAAGGCGCGCTGCTCTCTGCCTCCAGGGAGCTCCATTTGGTTTCCGGCCCCTGTGGTGAGTCTATTACTACAGACAGCAGGATGTCCAGAGGCTGTGGGGCTCCAAGGAGGGAGCAACGGACTGCCTGCAGCAGCCTGGAAGGATCCCAGCAGGAAGAACACAGAGTTAAACTGTCTTGCATTTTCTGGGTAGAGAAGGGATGTGCAGTCCCCGTGGAGAACAACCTACACAAAGGCGAGGGAACAGAAGAGACTGTTGTTGAGGAAAGGGTGAGCTCTGTGTGAGTGTTTGTGTGAGAACAGGGGGCTTAAGGGACAGGTGGGAGGCAGCAGGGGCTGAATTGAGCCCCAGGTTGCTGAGCTGCAGCTGAAATCTCCAAAGCTAAAATGAGCAGGGCCTAGGCTCATGGGCACAGGGAGGGCCAGAGCCCCTGGACTTCCTCCCCTAGGGCTAAAGGTTACACTGTGCCTTCCCTTGCAGAGCACCCCATCCTCTTCGGAGCAGCCCATTCATCCCAAACTCCTCCCACTGTGGGCAGCTGAGATGCAGAGAACCCACTAGAGGTACAGAAACAGTGATGGGACCCCGTGGACCAGGCCCCACTTGGCCTCTGGAGAGTGGGCCAAACATGATCCCTGCCGGGAGGGAAGACACATGCTCATAATCATGCCAATAATTAGTTATTTACAAATATTTCTGTTTTTAGAAAAGTACAGGTAGCTGGAAAATAACTGGGAGCTGAGCTCCCTGGGCAGAGAGGGAAGGTATCCCTAAGAAAGTGATGTTACAGTTTGAACCTGGGGACTCAGGGGCCCAGCCCACTGAGGCAGCAGAGAGAAGAATGTAACCAAGTGGAAGGTGACTCGCCTGAGGTCAGCAAGCCAGTAAGGGGGTCCTGAGGCCAAAACCTGGGTCTGTTCTGACTGACTCCAGGCCCCCTGCCTCACCCCTTCCACTGGTATTTTTCTCTTCTCATTCAAATGTCAACAACAAAGAATTTTCATTTCTGATGTTGGCTCCTCAGTGAGGTCGACCCCATTCTCCCCACTCCGAGGCAAACTTAAACCTAGGAACTCTACGGTAAGTGATTCATCTGTCCACACAGAAAGTCAGAACCAAGATAAGAACCCACTTCTCTGGGCTCCAAGATACCTTGGTGAGACAATGGAAGAAAACCACCTCACTTTCCCAGCTTTGCCTTGGGCCACGCCATCCTTTGGATGACAGACATCCTAGGGACTTTCCTGGGGAAAAACTTCCTGGAAAGATAAGAGAACAGCTCAAGAGATAGGTTTTACTTGGGGACAGCTCTGTCCTAAGCCTAACAGTGCCCAGGAACCCCATGCACCTATCTTCCGAGCCTCACTGCAGCCTGGAGCAGACACTCAGACTGGGGTGCTTCGTGGCATGCAGGGCTACTTTTGAATGGACTGCAGTGTGAGCCCATACTGGGCAGGCATCGTAAGCCTCTCCTTTGATCTCCCTAGAGATGCAGCTGTGGGAGAGAGCTGTAATTTGAGCACTGATGCCCTAAAGTCCTGAAATGGGAGGGCCTGGGCCCTTAGGGAGAGGAACTTTGGGTTCTGAGGAGCTGGGATGTTTTGGATGCAGGGAGGAGGTTCCCAGGATAGCAGGTAACTTGTCGACAAGACAGGAACATTTGAAGTATTTATATCTGGGGACATGTGTTTGCTGTGTCCACAAAACTTCTTCAGTCCTTTTCATTTTCAGAACACTTACCCCTTGGTTATCTCATGTGTTCCACACTGATCCTCACAGCTAGCTGTCTTTTATGGAGCTAGAAATTGAAAATGGAGGAACAGACAGAGCTATCCAAGGCCTCATGGAGAGGGACGCATCTGGAATCAGATCCAGCCCATGCCTGCCTGCCCCAGACCTGACCCTTTCATGTGGCCTCTGTCTGCCCTTGCACCTTCTGCGGAGCCAGAAGCCCCAATCTCCCCCAACTCCTGCTGAGCCAGAGGCCAAAGAAGCCCAAGAACCAAGCCCCATTCCCCAGCAGAGTTGCCCTTTCTGAGAAAGGCTTGTCTAGGGAATGAAATCAACCGGGGGTTTTAGTCCTGCCTCTGCCTCCTTCCCTGAGTGGTTGTGAGTTTGACTCCATGGATCTGAAAGTGCTTCATAAACTGAAAAATGTTGAAACCAGCACAAGGAAGGGGAACTACCGTGTTGTATACAAATACAGACACAGATGATTTGGAGCCAGGCCTTAGGGGGCTCACAGTCTTGGAGGAGGCCAGTGCACAGCCCCACAGGCCCAACATGGTGTGGATAACACAAGAGGCAAGGGGTGTGTCAGGCACTGGGAGGGGAGTCAGGAATGCCCCTGGGGAGTACCTGTTGGAGATGGGCCCTGAGGGATGTGTGAGCATCCACCAGGCAGACAGAAGAGAAGAGCTACATTTCAGGGACAGGAGCAGCTTATACGAAGACACAAAGGCGTGAGGCTGGAAAGAGAGTGGTATCTGACTAGAGCATTCAGACAGTGATGGGGAAATTAGTCTGAGGAAGGCTGGCCAGGGCCGAGAAGGCTTTGAAATACTTGTAAAAAAAAAAAAATTTGGAGTTCTTCTCAGTAAAGCATGGAAATTCTAGTATAGGGAAGTAGCACTTGTACTAAGATACTAAGAATTATTTTAAGAATTATTATTTCCTTTTTTTTTTTGAGATTTCAAAATAGAGGCTTAGAGTGAGCGAGAAAATTGCCCAAGGCCTCTGTATTACTCTGGGAAACAGAACTAATAGTATCTATTTATAATTGCACGATTATAGAAACCAGCAAGTCCCAAGATCTGCAGAGTGAGTTAACAAACTGGAGACCCAGGACAGCCAATAGTTTACTTCCAGTGCACACCATGACCCAATCAAGTTGACGCCATCAAATTGTCAAACGGCTAAAATTAGGCCCCACAGTCTCACATTTACAAAATGGCAAAGCCGAAGTTTGGTCCCCAGTCCATCTATCTCAAGAGCCCTATGCTGCTACAGTGCAGGACAAAGATCCAGGATGCTCCTTTCCCAGCCCAGACGCAGGCACTAAGCCAGCTGGGGAAAAGCAGCCAGTCACTGGCCCAGTTAGACCCTCCACCAGTCAAATAACCCAACAGGGCTTAGACACGGAGCTACTCAGCAGCCTCTCTGTTTTAGGCAAGACTCCACCAAAGGCTGCATACCCTTTTGGGAGGAGGAGTGAGGACAAAAGACTTCAAAGGAACAGCCCCAGCAGGGGCCTTGTCAGGAGCAGGACTTCCTCAGGCAGCATCTGGGCAGCTGTGCCTGTCTCCCTTTACCACCTGCTCCCTCACCTAGACAGCCATTGCTTTCAAGATTGTTGGAACTGAAAAGCCTCCAACCTTCCCTTCTCTGATTCCACACCATTATGCAGGAGGAAATAGAGAGGTCCAGAGAGAGAGAGAGAGCCGCCCCTGGCCACTCAGCTGGTCCCATTCTCCAGCTGTGTTTATGGGTCTTACGGTAAAAGATCTATAGGTTCTGTTGTGTTTAACAAGTGGGTTTAACATGTAATGGGAATGACGAGGCAAATCCAGGACTGTGGTTATGTGATCATTTCCCCACCAGCCTGGACTCCTAAGGGAAAAGATTTACCCACCTGTGTGCCTCCAGTTTCCACAACGACCCTGGCACAGAGGAGGGGTGTGGCCATTCCCAGAGGTCCCTGCTTGTGCCTCAAGGTCTGGGAAGCAAAGGATGGATTCTCAGAGAACAGAATCTTCAGGGCTCAGAGCTCATATAAATATGAGTGGAGAAAAGGGGAGCTGAGGGTAATATAGCCAGACTCCAGGCTTCAGGCCCCAGGTACACCGGCATGGCCGCTAATTGTGAGACAAGCAGAAGAGGAGCAAGTCTGAGGGGAAGATGACAAGTACAGTTGGGACCTTGAACTCAGGAGTAAAGGTCTGGAGGTGGAAAAGTACAAGCTTGTTTGAGGAAGGTTCTTGGTGTGTCTCAGAGAGCAGGAAGAATTAGGCATAAGTGGTGAAGGGTTTTGAGTGGAAGCTGAGGTTGGTCTTGATCCTTCTGGAGCAGCAGAGAGCCACTGACTGTGTTTACACAGGACCTCAGGATGATGATTCCAAGTTTCTTTGCAGCAGTCACTGTGGGGGCAGTACACCCCAGATGCCTCAGGGAGTGGGGAAGGTGGGGCTGTGCTGGCTACCATTAGTGTCTGTTTCTTTCCTGTTCAGAATACTTCTGTGTCCATTACCCTTTGAAGCTCAGCAACCCTGAGACTGGGGAGGGATAAAAATGCCCATTAGACAGAAAAACTAAGATGCAGATAAATGAATTAATTCGCCCAGCATCACAGCTGGGATGCAGATCATAAGGTCCAAGACCCTCCCTCGAAGCTCACCTCCCATCCCATTTTACAGAGACGGAAGATGGGGCCGAGAAGGGAGAGTGTCAGTGAGGAAGTAGAAACTCAGAATGTTGAGTCTTCTCTAAGTCACTCAGTGACCAGTCTCCAATCCTTCCTACCGTTCCGGGTGTTTTTCATCTCTCTGTAAGACTGGGGCTTTCTACTCTTCAACAGCCCAGAGTTTATAAAATAACTTAGTGTGGCCACAGTATCTTGGTCTCAAGATCATGCCACTGAAGAGCCAGATACAAAGAGGGGAAAGGACTTCCCTGGCCACCCAGCCCCCAAAGCAGGAGCTAACTCCAAAAGGCTGTTTTCCTGGCCCATCCCTGGGAGTAGCAGAATTGAGGCTTGGCTGGTAGGTCTAGCATCTGGATGACCCTTGTCACTGGTCTGACAGAGGGAGGTTCTGAGGCCAGCGATGGCGATGGCGAGTCTGTTGCTGCTCTGTCACAGCGCCCCACCGGGAGCTTTCTGATGACCGTGGAGGATGGGGTGGGGCTGCAATGCCTGCCACAAGTTCCGCCCGTGAGAACACACCGGGAGCAGGGGCTTTCCACTCAGTTCCCTGCAAAATTGCTCCATCATTCTGTCTCGCCACAACCATTTCCTTCTCTGAAACTCCCTCCCAGCAGGCCCTGAGACCAGTGAGGCCCTCAGCATAGAGTATACCCAGACTGGCTTGTCAGCTGTGGCCACACCAGGCCCAGCGATGTCCCAGGGGGCCCTCCCATCTGGCCACAGCTGAGGGCGTGTGGGGAGTTACACTCCTCTGAGTAAAAGTAATATGCTCCCAACCCTGCAAAGCAGTCCATGTGCAATAGGACCCTTAATCCTCGCAGCTATCCGTAGGGTGGAAACAGTTGTTATCAGTGGCCACTGTACAGACAAGGAAACTGACCACAGAAGATCCCAGGATAGGCCCACTTTTCTGTCTGAGCTATCTGCTCCTCCAAGCAGCTGCTCAGTGGACCAAAAGTACTGAGTGACCAACTCCCCATAAGGAATGTAATTATTATGTACTGATAAAAAATTAGCCAGGCATGGTGATGCATGCCTGTAATCCCAGCACCCAGGAGGCCGAAGCAGGAGGATCGCCACAAGTTCAAGACCAGCCTGGGCTACACAGCGAGACCCTGTCTCAAAAAAAAAAAAAAAAGAAAAAATTATTGAAGTCCTACATGGTTTCACATATTTGTAATCTCAGCACTCTAGAAGGCTGAGGCAAGAGTATCACAAGTTTGAGCTCAGCCTGGACAATTTAGCAAATTAGTGAGCTCTATCTGAAAATAAAAAATAAAAAAAGGGGAGATCTACCTCAGTGGGAGGGTTAGCAACACACACACACACACACAAAGTCAATTTCAGTGAGGGACCATCACAGTGAGGGTTTTTCTTCATTTGTGTTTGCCTAACTTACTGCATCCAGCGTACTTTCATAAGGGGAAAGTGGTGTTATTTTTCAGAAGTGAACTGCCCACGTCAAGGACCGGGATGACCTGATCGACCAGAGCCTCGGCAGTTCCTGAGAAAAAGGCTTGGGGGTTTTGGTTGCCCTCAGACCAGAGTGAGTCAGCAGGGTGAAGTGGCTGCCAAAACATCAGGCAAACAGAAACACAGCCCAAGATTAGAGAAGGAAACTTCTCCTGCGCCTCAGGACTGGTCAAGCTGCGTTTGAGGCTCAGCATGCAGGAAAGCTTGAAACGGAGACCTCGGCACTGCCCAGGGAGCTGGGAGAAGAGGCCCCGGGGCACGCATTTGCATGCAGGTAGGGGCAGGGCTTGAACAGGGGCTTACCCTGGCCAGGCAGTGAGCTCCTGCTACCGGAAACGCAGAGACAGGCTGGGAGAGGACCTCTCCAGGGCAGCCGTGCGGACAGTCAATTGCATCAGCAGACCACCCTGACCACAGAGTTTGTAGGATATGGAGGGCGAGAGATACACAACCAACTCAACATCACAGGGAATGTGCCAGAACTATCACAGTAAACAGTGGAGGTAATGATGAGAATGGTTTGCTGAGCGCTTATTACGTCCCAGCTCTTTAGGCTCAGCACATTACCCTGATATCATTGGTTCTCAAACTCGAGCTGCAGCAGAATTCCCTGGAAGAGGCGTTGTGGCAGACACCTGAGTCCCATGTCCAGAGTCTGTGATTCAGTGTGTCAGGGGTGGGGCTGATCCACAGGTGACTTTAGTACTACTGGTCTGGAGACCACACTCCGAAAACCACAGTACACATTATCTTATTTATTTGTCACAACCACTTTATGATAGAGGTTCTGTAATCATCCCCATTTCACAACATAGTCCATCATCCGAGGCCCCTCAGAGGTTAAATTACTGTTTACAGCTACTAAGGGGCAGAGGCAAGGTTTTAATCTGGGTCTTTCTCACTCCAAAGTTTAAGCTTAACCAAAGCAATTGATTTCCTCAATTAATCGGTAAATAGAAATCAAGATTCTGATTATTTGATAACAATAAACCTTGTGGATTGTATCTTCAAGATATGAAATAAGAACAAAATGTTTGGTCCCTGGAAGAGGTCAGAGCAAGAGTCACTAGCCTCCTGGGAACAGGGAAGTGGCAACTTCCTGGGATGGGGGATGATGGTGAGCCAGCCCCTCCCCCACATTGGTTATAGCATACTAAACCCAGGATTTCAGCACTTACAGCTCTAAGGGCTTCAAGCTGGGTGCTCTCTGCTGGGGCAGTAGTTTTTCCCTTTGTTGTGACGCAATTCACCATTCACTGAGCATCCCACTAAACTGAGCAAGCTGTGACGCAATGCGGCAGGCTGAATAATGACCACCTGGAGATATCATAATGCCCCGATCCCTGGGGCCTATAAAGTTTGCCTTACCCAGCAAGAAAGATTTTGCTGATATGATTCAGGTTTGTTTTGTTTTGATGTTTCGAGATAAGGTCTCTCTATAGAGTCCAGGCTGTCCTTGAACTTGTGATCCTCCTGGCTCAGCCTCCCAAGTGCCGGGATCACAGGCCTACACAACTGACTTTTTTTTTTTTTTTATTTCCAAGAACATGTATTGGTACATTGTATACATAGTGATCACATTCACTGTAGTTAATTTGTACCTGTACATGATACATCTTAGTTCCCCGCCTTCTTCTCCACTCCTCCTTTCTACTCCCCCTCCCACTCCCCCTCCCTTCCCTATTTACAGTAGCTTTATTTACATTTCCCCCCTTTTTTCCTTTCTTTTCTTTATTCTTTCCTTCTTTTCCCCCTCCTGCCTTTCTAATTCTCCTCCCTATTGAATATTATCTTTCTTTTACTTAGTATCTATTATACTTTTTTGTCTTTATTTATGCTTACGGTTTCTCATACCAGAGAAACAATTCAATATGTACTCATGAGTGTTTGATTTATTTCACTTAAGAGTATGTTCTCAAGGTACATCCATTTACCTATAAATATCGCAAGTTTATCCTTTTTTATGGCAGAGTAATAATCCACTGTATAGAAAAACCACATCTTCTTTAGCCATTCATTAGTTGCTGGGCATTTGGGTTGTTTCCAAGACTTAGCTATTACAAACTGTGTTGCTATAAACATGGTTTTACATATATCACTGTGGTACGATGTTTTTATTTTTATTTATTTATTTTTTGTAGTGCTGGGGATCGAACTCATGGCCTTGTACTTGCAAGGCAAGCTGGGGCTCATGCACGCTAGGCAAGCACTTTATCACTGAGTTACATCCCCAGCCCAAGGATTTCAAAATGAAGAGATCACCTTAGATTATTATCCAAGTGAGCCTAATGTAATCACAAGGGCCTTTACAAGAGAGATGTAAAGATACTATGTTGGCTTTGAAGATGGAGGACAAGGAAAGTAGGTCTAGTAGGTAGAAAAGGGCCAGGTGTGGTTGTGCATGCCTGTAATCCCAGCACTCTGGGAGACTGAGGCAGGAGGATCACAATTTAGCATTTTAGTAAGACCCTGTCTCAAAATTTAAAAAAATAAAAAGGGCTGGTGATGTAGCTCAGTGCAAAGATCCTAGGTTCAATCCTCAGTACCATCAAAAAAAAAAAAAAAAAAGAGGAAGAGGAGGAAGAAAAGTCGGAGAAAGGAATTCTCCTTCTAGAACCTCCAGGAAGAATGCAGACCTATCCATGCCTTGATATTTATTTATATATTAATTTATTTTATTTTTTGTGGTGCTAGGCCTTTGAACGTGCTAAGCAAGCGCTCTAACACTGAACTATATCCCCAGCCCCACACCTTGATTTTAGCCTCCAAAAGCCCCATGTTGGACTTCTGATCTTCAGAACTGTAAGTTAAATGCACATCCACATTCACATTCACACCGCTGCTACCCTTGCTCATGCAGGAAGCGGGTGTGCAAAGGACAGCACGTGGCTTCCAGTCTTGAAGAATGAGCACCCATAGCCACCTAAGCCTGCATAGACCACTTTGGTGCCATTTTCACAAGTAAACATGGGTTCCTTCAATAAACATTTACTAAGCACTTTCTCTGTGCCTGGCTTTGTGGTGGGTGTGGGTACAGAGAAATGAGCCAGATTCTCATGGGGATGGGGCTTCCAGTCTGGCAGGGGGGAGGAGTGGGGGCGGTGTGCAAAAATTCAGTACTCTTTCACGTTCATAATTATAGTAAGGGTGTCTCTGAAGGAAGGTTCAGTTTTAAAGGCAACAAGTCTAGGGAAAAGAGCATTATCATTTAAAATTACACGTAAAAGCCTTAAATTAGACAGGCTGAGGGTGTAGCTCAGTGGTAGAGCAAGTGCTTAGCATGCACAAGGTCCTTTTGCATAAAAAAGAAAAGTTGTATATATATACTGCACAATGATTCTTGTGCACACTCAGGTCTGAGAACCAATGAATGATCCAGGCTGAAAGGCTATCTCAAGATAAACTGAAGCTGCTCTGCCTGTAGGGAGATGACCCCACGTCCAGGGCTGACCTGAGGTCGGGCAGGGAATTTGGGAGTGTGCCTGCAGTCTGCAGAACTGACTCAAATCAGTTTTTATAGTAAACATCCATCAGATTAGTACATGTTAAAAGATGAGTTTGCTTTTATGAGGCTAATTTCAAATTCTGGAGCAGCATCTTTGGAGGTCAGTGGGTGGAGGGTAGGTTCTAAAGTTGGCGTGACTTAAACGTGTCTCTGACGTGAGTCCACAGGGCGAACTGGATCAGTCCTATTATGGGAAAGAGCCGGAACTGTGAGAAAATCTGGGGAGTTTGGGAGCTCATCAAGGCCTTCCCAGAGGAGGTGACATTGAATTTCAATGAGGACAGGTGGGTATTAACCAGGCAAGATAATTAAGAGGGAGACTGCTCTGGGTTTACGTGTCACCTCAGCAAGTGGCTGGAGTTGAGGCCTCATCTTGAAGCCCAAAAAGCGACATCCAGAGCCCCCTTGCTGCCCTGAGGGATGCTGAGACTCTTCTCTGTAACCCTGAGGACTTCTGGGAGATCCTTCTCAGTAAACCCTACGCACTGCTCAACTTCCTCAGAAATGCTGGGGATTTCTAAAGACTTGGGAGTTCTTGTTTATCTACTGCTTCTGTTTGGGGCACTTTTTGTTTTCTAGAATGGTGTGGGGAGGCTTTGGGAAGAGCGATCCTAGAAGCTTCTCTGGAACTGACTTGCTGTGTGACCATGGGCCAGTTACTGCTCTCTGAAAATTGACTTGTCATCTGTAAAGTGGGGCTTGGGAGCAGGTTGAGCCTTGAAGCTTTGCCATGCTCTGATGGGATGGTGGGGAAGCAGCACCCTATAGTTAAGCCCCAGGTCTTGAGTTCAAGTCCTGCCTCCACCGTTTATGAGATCTTGGGCAAATCTTTTTTCTTCTTTGGGGTCCCATCTCCTTATCTGTACAGTAGTGGCCTCCATTCCCATCCCTCTGGACTGTATAAGGATTAAATGAGATCATGCACATAAATAATTGGGTGCTTTGCCAGGCCCAGCAAATGGCAGCTGCTGTCATTATATTTTGTAATGGTTTTGAAGTGGAACGTGTCAGCTCTGCTGATCACAGTGAAACAAAATGCCTGTAGGGTTTAGCATCAGTGCGGCCTCTGTAGACAGCGTCAGAAGGTCCTCTGATGGATGTCTAGGGAAGCACCCAGAGCTGGGTGGCTTCTCTTTGGCAGAAACTGAAGAAACTCCCCGTGGGGAAACATCCATTGGGTAGGCAGTGTCTCCACTAAGTTGTAGGTATGAGGACAATTCCCAGACTCTGACCTGCAAGAGTGAACCTGGGATAGTCTGGGTGGCCCAAATTAGCCAGGGTGGGAAAGGAAATGCCCCTTGCCCTTCGCAGCCAGAACGGCCAGGGGCATGATGGACAGGAGAACTGAGTCTCCCCTAAGTGGTGACCTGCTCACCCTCATTCTAATGCTGACTGTCTGGTGTCTACACATCTTGCAGCTTTCTCTCTCTCTCTCTGTCTTTCTGTCTCAGAGATGGGGATCAAACCTAATGCATTGAGCATGCGAGGCAAGTGCTCTACCACTGAGCTACACCCCTAGCCCAGCCCAATGTTCTCTTTATAGCAGAGATGGAAAATTGAGGCTCAAAGAGAGGCCCAGACTCCCCCAAGATCACACAGCAAGCCAGAGCCAGAATCTAGGTCTCCAGGCCTTGGGTGCACATACCTCTGTGAGCATCAGAGAGCCTCTTTGATTCTGTCAAATGAGTGAATGGTTGGTTGGTGCCTGGCAATGACAGTCACCCAGGTGTTTTCTATCTCTATTCTTTCATGGGAATCAGGCCACCCAGCTGACCTCAGACCTCAAAGAGAAAATGTCTCTAGTTTAAGGCAGTAGGGAAGAGGGCTTCTCCTGTCAAGCACAATCAGTGCTCCTGGGATCTCTCCCAGGCAGCCTGGGGCCATCTGTCTTTCTAGCTTAGAGATCAGATTCACATGATCACTCTCCAGGCAGAGCTGAGCTATGTTGTATCATGGCAGACAGCAGCAAGTACTGCAAGAGAAAACCCTGCATGGGAGGCACTTGGGGAAAGCAATTTGAAGTCACACCTGGGCCTGAACCCTGTCTCTGCCACTCACTGGCTGTGTGAACTTGGTCAAATCACTGCCTCTCTGAGCTGGTTTCCTGATCTGTACGATGGGGCTAACATCTATGCCTTCAGTCAGCAAGAGTTAATAAGATGATGAATGTAAGGTACTCGGGGAAGAAGTAAGCACTCAGTATTAAGATCTGCATCAGCTAGGTTTTTCCATCACAAACAGAAGACCCTACTCTGGGTTACCTAACAGAAAAAGGCCTGGGGAGCAGGCTGGAGGGCTGCAGCCCGGAACAGTATCCCCAGAAAGGCACCTCGGAGCTGGTGGACGCTAGAGCCACCTCCCAAAAGCCCCACCTAAGACTGTATGAGGTCTCAAGGCACATCTAGATACAAACTATAACAAATGAGAAAAGATGATTGAGGCAGCTTTGTGGGTGGGAAGAACTCTCCTTGGCTCATTAGATTCAGTCACACTGCTCTTGCTATTCTTTGAAAGGACCAAGCACACTCAGAGGTTTTAATTGGCTGTTTCTCCTGCTTAGAAATGGGTTCCTCCAAGCAGCCAGCCTGGGCCACTAGCAAGACCCTGTCATAAATAAATAAGGGGTTCCTCCAGTTACCTGCACGGCTAACTTCTTCACCTCCTTAAGATTTCGTATAGGTATTATTTTCTCAAGCTGGATGGCATGTCCGTGGTAGAGCACTTGTCTACCGTGTATGGGGCCCTGGGTACACTCCCCAGCACCACGCCCCCAAATTAATAAACATCGCCTTCTCAGGAAGACCTGCCCTGATACCACTATTTGATTGTGTTTTGGTTTTTTTTGGGGGGGGGTTGTTTTTGTTTTTGTTTTTGTGGTGCCAGGAATGAACCCAGGGCCTCGCATATGCTAAGAAAGTGTTCTGCCACTGAGCCACACCCAGCCCTCGTACCTGTATTTCAGTCTCGTCCTCCCGCCTTCTCTCTCTGCAGCTGCACTTCTTACTGCCTCACGCCCTCCTGTTTGTTTTTCCCATAGCCCCTACTTTCGAACATCA